>JABSMS010005619.1:0-15424 GCA_018902275.1 Aleiodes sp. PSUC_FEM 10030003
TTATTTTTTTTTTCTTTCGAACGAGATCGCACGGCTACCAATTAGTTTGAATATTAGGAACATAAATATAATTTCTGTTAGGTGTAACTCCGTAGACGAGATATCATCTTCCAAGAGTTTGCAGTGGAAGAAACCACGAGTCGTTAGAAAACTTACTTACGGTGTGTAAAACAAACTTAATAGAATAAAAGTTGAAAATGAACATAACTATGGTGTGACGAGATTGAGGGACATAAGATAATGAACTCAATTTGACTCTACAAGTAATCAGCTTCTTGAAATAGATTCCAGTGATGAAGGTCACTCTAGTGGTAATGAACTCATTGAGAATGTAAAGAACGCGAACGAATCCATCCCAGAACGTTTGACAAGCTTCGTTGCGATCTATCATGGTGAGTAATGTTTCATTCATTCACTTGTCCAGAACATTTCTTTTCAGTATTAACTGAACTATTTTTCCCCAGTTGAAAATAATTACGTGAAATCTTTACGTAAAATCTCTACGTAGATGTTTACGTCAAGGTTCGGAACCTTTTTTACGTGAATTCTTTCCGTAAAACTTTTACGTAAATTTTTCTGTAAAATTTTCACATAATGATTTTACGTAATTATTCCCGACCGTTTAAACAAAACTGATTCTCCTCATTGCATTGAATTACACGGGAAGATGTCTATAAGTTTTTCTGTCATGTGAAAAGAGGTATTGCAAAGCTGAATGATTAACATAAGTAAAATTGTTAGAGCTGAATAAGAATTTTAACAATCATCTTTCCACAGATTATTGCTCCAGCATCAATACAGTTAAAATACACTCATTCGAGAATCTCGAAAACGAAAGAAAGAACGGAGTTCGCGTCGTTGTCCTCGGCGAAGGTGACATAAGTGCTTTCGATTCAGAAATTATTGAGGAACTATCAATGAGTGCTGGAGAAGTCCACGCAATGAGGCCGACAAGATCAAAGATTCTGCAGGCTTTATATTATGAATCAGATCAGGTTCATTCTTAACATTCCAAATATGATTCTGCGACAGACGATCAATCTGCTGCCTTCCATGATCCTGACAAGAATTCGGAGGGGATGTATGTTATTGAGGATGGAACCGATGTGGATAAGAAATTGAAAAGTTCAAATTCATCACTGCGAGAGGTCCTATTCGATCACAATATAGACAATTTCACTTCAGTACGAGTAGAAACGTCACGAGGCCCAAAGGAAGATCACAAAAGTAACTCCTACTTTTGTTGTCATGAAATGCACCAAATGATCAGTCGACACCTTCAACAAAAGCATTCATCAGAACCCGATGTGGCAAAGTTCATAAATGAGAAAATAGGTTCAAAGGCCTGGACTGAAATCATTAACAGAATTCGACGTAGGGGAAACTTCCGTTATAACACTCAATCAGAATTAAAACGTGGTGATTCAAGTGTTTGCAGGAGGCCAAGTGACGGGAAACCACGAGAATTGCCACATTATTCTATCTGTGGAATATGCCAAGGATTTTTTCCTAAATCCACAATTCGTCATCATTCTTCAAAATACAGTGGGAACAAGAGCAAAAAATATAACTTTGCTGTTGTTCCTCACAATGCACTGATTTCCCTCGAGCTACAAACAGATATTGAGAATAATGAATTCACCAAGAAGAGGAAACGTTCTTGTCGTAAGAAAGAAAAAAGCAAATATTATGACAATAAAAGTAAACGCTTTTGTCACGATAAACCAGAATAGATCGGAGAACTAAAAAAAGTGTATGAAAATCACATGATAGAAGGCTTATTGATGGAATTTGAATGCAACGAGATGGTGACAAGAAAAGGTCGTAAGCGGTGTCATGACGATAATGAGAATACGGAAACCAATGGGAAAACATCAGAACCATTATCATTATGCAAGAAAATCCGCAGACGTTGTTTAACGGAAAAAGGAATACGAAGTAGGAATAATCGGGCTTGAGTGATTGCACACCTGCCCAGATTAAATGCTTGATTCAAAACTATCTGCAAAAAGTAGACCTGCGTAAGTAAGGTGGCGGCAAGTGCCTTCAACAGTCAACTATAGATTCACGAAAGTGCTTTATCGACATTATCTTGTTCTGTAATGTCCTTTCCTAATAGATATGAAAGAATATGTTTACATTCATACCTCCACCCGTATATAGAAAAAGATGAGGTAAAAAAAAACTTATTCGGAAAGGCAAATTATTATTGATAACTATCAGTCAATTCCAACCCGTTTCATGAGAGATGAGCGTAAAATTCTGAATTGAATATTTGAGCAATAGCATTATCAGTTACTTATATATGATGTAATAGAAATTTGAGATTTTGGTTTTTTCCTAAGATAACATGGTGAGTTTAGAAAAATTAAAATTGAGTAGTCCGACATGATGATTGAGGCACCGAAAAACGAAGTCATATTTTATAATATTGTTTTTTTTCAATTCAAATCACTGATTTTCTTCATTCCCCATGGATATCTTACTCTATGATCGTAATATCACGTCTCAAAATTTCCATGACAATTGCAATGTCACTGTCATTGAAAATTCGTCACTTGCCATGGCAGGTTTGTAGTAGAAACATTTTCTAAGTCCTAATTATGCAATTTCGTGAATTATTCCATCAATCGATGGATTCCAAAATTTGGACTTAGAAAATTCTCTTGCTACAAATCTACCATGGAACATTGTGCCATAGCAGAGTTGGTCAGGGTAGATTCTGCCATGGCAAGCGACACATTCTTAATGACGATGCCATGGCAATTGTTATGGAAATTTTCATACGTGATTATTATTCATATGAAGAAGAATAGTATATTACGATTCAAGTGCAGAAAAGTACTTTCCAGTAAGAGTGATGGTTACTGTGCTGTCATCACGAGAGATAGAAACTACTTTCTGACATGTGCAACGTACAATATTTTATAATGCTAGTGAGATAAAGGGATTTTCTTCACGCGTGGAGCGTACGGGAAAGTGTCCTTTTCCGCATTCGTGTCATCAAAGTCATATCAACTCATTGTTGAATATTGAGTACAAATACTATTCAAGCATAGTTGTTTTTTGAGTTCTCGAGAAAGTTAATATTCTATATCTGATTGTCTCAATTATATAATTAAAAGAGCAATATTGATAGAGGAATATTAATAGAGGAATATTACCGCTAATGCAATTGTGACCAATATTTACTGAGAAGTTGACACCTACATTCACATGCCGAGTGAAATCCATTCATGGTGAAGATTCTGCAGATTGAAGCTAACAGAAATAATATTAAGGATATATGTCACCAAATGTATTTCGATAAGATTCTGAATTTAATTTTTTTCGATGCTATCGAAATTCCCGGATTTCTATTCAATAGGAAGTAAGTTGTTGAATTATGGAATTAATTGCACTCTAGAAGATTTTAAATAGACATTATGCATCTCTATATCGATTAATATCGTGATCCTTCCAATTAAGTGAGAGTCACATGTTTGCAATTAGATACTTCTTGTAATACGATTAATAATAATTTTCATTTAAAATAAAGGTTTCATCTAAATCGCAGCATTTAGCGCTCGAGTATACAGAAAAAAATTACCCATTCCGCATCGAAATCCCCAATAAGAAAACAATCTTCCCTGCAAATATTCTAATTTCTCTATTAAGACTGGACAGTGCACGTATGCAAATTTCTAGAAGAAATATCTTTTTCCTATAAAAGACTGGAAACATTCTTATAAGAAGGTTTCCAACTTCTTATAGAAAAGAGTATCTCTCATAGAAATCTTCATACGTGTCTATTGTTATCAATTGTTCATGAAGAATATTGCTAGGAATGAAGTGGGTTCTTTTTGTGGCGATTTAGTATCTCAAATTACACGAGAAGTTCCCGTGAATATTTGTTAATCGTCTCCCTGATTCAGAAAAATGGATTGATGATTTTAATGAAAATTCAATCTTGCAACCAGAACAAATTTGTATACACCATTTTGGCTGATTTGATCAAGTTATTCTATGAATGTACATATAGATGTTCTGCGTTAGTTTGCTAATGGAGTATATAATGACCTGAATGACACATTGAATGACTGATGGTGAGTCTTCCAGATATGGAAAAACTCATGAAGATACAGCATAAAGAAGGAAAATTCCAACGAAACATAAGATCATTCTTCTAAGAAACATTCCAACTTCGTGAATCAACTTCAAGTAAAATCAAATTTTCCAATTACATAAGAGAGGATGGATTCTGCAGGAATGAATTTCAAAATAGGTTTCTAGAGGACTATTCTCTCTGCTTCAAAATTCTTTGAATATTGGTATATAAACATATGTATATGAAATTGAGTGATCATTCTTCCCATAGAATATTAGAAGCGTTCATGCGTATAGGTGAGGATGGCCAGTCAGGTTTGCATATCTCACCGGCTGAGAGAGGACCTTGAGAGTCCGCGAAGCGCACATTATGAATCATACTATAAATCAGATTTCATTCACTGCGTTACAACATATAGACGAATTGATCTACGATATATGCTTTTTGTATTTGAATTTTTCATGTAGACAATTTATGTCGCGAAAAATTTAATGCTAAAATTTTTTTATTTAATAATATAACCAATTCAGTCTGGAAATATTCCAAAGCTATAAGCTCTCCAAAAATTCATCAGTAGGCACTTCTTTAGAGATAGAAAATTTTCTACGAAGAGAGTCTCCCCTGGTGAAACGCTCGACCGATCGGTTAAGAGTGCACCCACTCCACTGACATTGTATTGTAACTGAACCGACGCATGAAAAACACGGAACTTTTCCTCTATCGACACTTTATTGTGACTTAGTTTTCGCATGGAAACTCTCCCGAAATGAAACATTCCATAGCCTTGCACAATTTTTATGCCGAACTTCAACGGTTCAGTCTCGTTTGATTTTCGAGAACAATCGCCCGTAGTTCGGTTGATGTGTTTTCATCGCACGCCGATTGAGGTAAAATCGCCCCATCACGCTTAGAATCCGAGATATTTTTAGAAAATTTAGTGCCAAAACATAAAATTGTCACATTTAGCCTGTTTTTTTCTTCGACCAGCTTTTAAGAAATATCTGGAAAAATAAACGATATATGGCGATTTTTTTTAATAACTCCTGATCTTTTTTTATAACTCCTGAAATTCTCCACAAAAAAACGTTCAGGCGGAATTGTCCTATCGCGGTTATTTTCCAAGATATTCGCGAAAAACGAATGATAAAAAAAAGGACTAGCATGTATAGTACTTATTATTTTTTGTTTTCATGGAATATCTCAAAAAATAAGTGAGATAGCGTAATTTACCTCGTATCTTTTTTGTAGAGAATTTAAAGAGCTACAAAAAAGTTCGTATAAAAATTCTATTCCCTCTCTTGCTTTCCGAGATATTCTCAGAAAAATACTGAAGGAATAGAGTTTTCGAGATAGTCTTCAAAAATGAAACAAAATCCGTACTTCACCTCTTCACTAAAGGATTTTCATTATTTTTCGTACATAACTCGAAAAACAAGCGCGATAGAGCGATTTCGCCTGAATCGTTTTTTGTAGCTCTTAAAATTTTCTATAAAAAATAATAACAATTCATTGGTGAAGAAGTAAAATAAGTACTTTTCTTCTCGTTGTTAACGAATATCTCGGAAACTAATAAAGATACACCCTTTTTGTCCTGAAACATTTTTGTAGAGGATTCCAAAAGCTATAAAGAAAGATAAAGATAAAATCGTTCTATCCTGCTTATTTTCCGAGATATTTAAGAAAAAAAAAAAATTGAGTAATGAGAATTGAGATGGGGTGATTTTATCTGAATCCTTTCTTGGAGCTCTCAAAATTTTCAAGAAAAAAGGATTAGAGTGAAACCTTTCTTCACGCTTACTTTTCGATGTATTTCCAAAAAACTCCTGATGAAAATTCAATGCAACAAAAGTAAATTCCATTCTTTTCATTTTTGAAAAATATCTTGGAAATTTAGCGAGACAGGGCGATTTTGTTTCAATCTTTTTTTGTTGGAAATTTCAAGGGCTACAAAAAAGGTTCCTACGAAAATTGCACTATCTCGCCGAGTGTCCGAGAAATCCGAGAATCGCTGGATTTTTTCATTAGTTTTTAGTGAAATTCTCGGAAACTGAGCTAGATAAAGCCATTTCATTCGAATCGTTTTTTGTGAAGAATTTCAAGAGCTATAAAAAATGTTCCTATCAAAATTTCACTATCTCGCGTAGGTTCCAAGATGTTCTCAAAAAACGGATGAAAAGAGCGACTTATCCTCTTTTTCCTTTTCACTACTGAATTCTATCATCAGTTTTTAGTGGATATCTCGAAAACTAAGCGAGATAAAGCGATTTTACCTTGGGTCTTTTTTGTAGTTCTTGAAATTCTCGACAAAGAAGAGGTGATGGAAAATTGCTCTATCTTGCCTGGTTTCTGAGATATTCGCTGAAGAGTAAAGGCAAATTCCAGTAGTGAAAACGAAAGAGAGAGTAATTCTATTTCTTCAGTATTTTTTCGAGAATATCTCGGAAAGTAAGCGAGGAAATGGAATCTTGAGAGGAACTTTTTTGTAGCTCTTTAAATTTTCTGCAAAGAAGGATTGGAGCTAAATTACGCCATCTCCCTTATTTTCCGAGATATTCCATAGAAACAAAACATAATTGAGTACTATAAACGTTAGTCCTCTTTTTTATCATTAGTTTTTCGCGAATATCTCGGAAACTGACCGAGACAGGACAATTCCGCCTTAATGATTTTCTGTGAAGGATTTCAGGAGTTATGAAGAGGATCAGGATAAAATCGCCTTATATCGTTCATTTTCCAAGATATTTCTTAAAACTAAGCGAAGGAAAAAAACCGGCTAAATGTAGCAAGTTTAGTTTTTTGGCACTAAATTTCTGAAAATATCTCGGAAATTAAGCGATTTCACCTCAATTATTTTTTGTAGCTTGTAGAATTGTCTACAAAAAAAATAAACAAAATTGTCCTATCCACTTATTTTCAAAAAACATTTCTCAATTCCGTCATTCCTTTCTCAATACCATTCGTTATTCGTTTAGCACTCAACATATATATATGATGTATATATGTTGAGTGCTGGATGCCTCCATGTTGAAATAATTTTCATCGCAACCCTGCATCAATTCTGAATATAATCGGCAATATAGATTCCTGCTTCAACAGAGCTTATCTTGAAAGTGGAGAGGCGCTGGATGACAGTTTGAAGTTGCACACCGTATGAGTAACAGATACAATCATCCGCAAAAGTACGTACTTCAACCATTTAGATACAAGAATATTTGTGAGAAGTATGGAACAATATCTGCAACCAATACAAAAACATACTAGTTACAAGTACAAAATATACGAGTGACAAGTATAGAAATATACTAGTGACGAGTATAAAAATATACTTGCGATAAGTATTTTTCATACTTCGCACAGGAAAATTATACTACTGATGAGTATTCGCATGAACTACTAGTGTTTTTTTTATACTTCTCATGAGCATACTTCTGTTCAGTATAAACTCATATTCGCCCGTACAATGAGAAAAAAAATGATTGCTGCAAGAAAATTGACTTAGATGTAGAAAATTTCCTTCGCTGTAGAAAATTTAGATATATATAGATATAGAAATTACGGAGGAAAATTTCGTTACCAATACTTTTTCGTACCACACGATTTTTTTTTCTCTCTGTAGTATATTTTATTGAAAGGGTAGTAGCAATCTCGCCTTCATTCTCATTTTCCCGTTATTTCTTCATATTGGTCATTGTCAGATATTAAACGACTCTGGTTATTCTCAATCCTTTATTTTCCAGTGCTAGAACTTGCATAATATTATTATATATTCAATAATATCATTCAATTATTCATCGACGATTTTGAAGTAAAACTATCAATTCAAATTTTCGCTTCGGAAATAATATGGAATTGGCAGTACTGATTTTATTTCATCCGGTTCAATGTCTATATTAAACCTGAACTTGTTGCCCACACTGCTTCTCTCATCATTCTTTTCGGGATAGCGTCCATTTTAGAGTGACCATCATCACCCGGAGTCGTCGAAAATCGGAAAGAAGGTAATCAGAAATCACAAATCCATGGTATCAAACTGGTCCTCTCAAAGATGTTTGCTCTGCTGAAAACACAGAGGAAGGAAAATAATGTTCCTGCAGGAACATATAAAGTTGTTCACCGAAGAAAACTACAGTTTATCGGGAAGAAAAATTGTAGAGTGAAATATGGTAAATCAAAGGTATAATTCGAATTGAAAGCCTTAAATGGTAAGTATATGTTTTCATTTAAAACAAAAATTAGAACATATCATAGACTATTCCCATGGTAATGCATGAGGTTATATATAAATTATTGGTTATATATACTGACAACTTTGACACACGTAGAAAAAATCTCATTGCGCTTTTACCATGACTGCGGTCATGACAAAAGCTGCATGACATTTCTTCTACATGCAACATCTGTGACCAAACTATCCAAATCTCATATGAACGTTCCGTAATTGTGAACCATACGGTGAGTATCTTGGAAGAGATATACATGATTCTACATTAAAACCAGAACAAAGATCATGAGTCTCATCTTCAGGAAATAAGTATGAACCTGAATAACAATATACCACGGGTAGTATTGTCCAAGATTTCGTCATATACAGGTAAGGTAGATACATCTTAAAATTGTCCATGGGAAAACGTCGTTGACTCACTGTGGTATATCTGTCACTTTCCGTTTGAATGAACTTAATAGAGCAATATGGTAAAGAGAATAAGCTACTTCAAATGACTGCAGTCAGCGATGAAAATCAGAATTCCGTTGATTTCATGGAAACTAAGAAATCCACCAACGATGCAACCAATGACGCTTCTAAATCTGCAGAGTATACGGTTCGACAAGGATGTAATGAGATAGTTCCATGTATACTTCAATTACTGAGTATTTTGATCACCGTTAGTTCTTTATAGCAATTCCCTTGAATTTTAGATATAAACGAAGCCAAGTGGAGAACGGTGCGTGTTGACATCTATGACGTTGTTGTTCAGGGAAAGATAGTTATAGCTAAAGGTAATGTGAACGTACGGGAAAAACAATTCTCGTATTTTATAGGCCATCTCATCATCTTTCAGATTGCAAAAAGCATCTCGTCGATGATAATCAAACAGGAAAGAAAAAAATAAATAGTGATGATGTAACATCGACGATACTGAATGGTTATAAAGCTTCGATAGATCTGGAAGAATCAATTGATCTAAGGAATAGTATCAGTGATGGCGAACCTGCAAATTCCGAGTCTTTATTCAATCAAAATACTCAACACGGTATTACGAGTTGAAGTTATAATTTTCATAATTCCAGATTTTACATACTCAAAAATAAATTCACGTCATAAAATTTGTTCTTCCAACAATGTAGATATTCCGAAGCCTACTGGACTATTCGCTACGACTTGCTATAAAGTTTCCAATATGACAATGCTATCAGATGATGATTCTAAAGGAGGGAACATGTCGTTGAGTCCAACAATGACAGTAGAATCATGCAATAAGCAGAACGCACAAGTCCATAGTGATAATGGTTTTTTTTCATCAACTAAATATCTCAAGGACCCAACAAAAATAATGATTGAAAATGAAATCCATCCCGCGGAATATGAAAAACTAAATGACAAGACAAAAATCATCCATCAAAGTAAAGACATTATAGATCATGTTTTTCAAATTTCTCATATTCCATTGTTTCTCATAACGGTATAATCATTTCATTCAACAAGGCTGATTGTTAGAATCCATTTTCGATAGTTTTCATTTAACTTCTCGTATTTAGATAATGAAAAATCCTTTGGAACGAGTATTTGCAAATTGGATGAAGTTAACAGTTACTCAATGGTTTCAAGCTCAACTACCATAATTTTTCTACTTAATGACAAATACTATAATTTTCAGCAAACGATGAGGCTACCAAAAACAACGAGAGTCTGGGTTTATGTAATGATGCTAAAATCAATGAAATTTTGAATTATAAAACTGGCTCCTATTACTGTCAATGTGATAGCATCAACTTTCTCCCATGAGACAAAAAAAGATCGCAGTAGACATCAGATAAATTCGAATGACAATGATGGCATCAACCATATTTCAAGTGATACTTCTGCTCATACTGATGTCACTGAGAATCTAAATAACCCAGTATCAGTCAATAAGCCAGATTACGAGCAGACACTTAATATTCCCATCATATCAGCAACCAGCCTCAAGAGAGGAAAAGGAGTGTCACAAGAATTAGAAATGATTTCTAGGAAAAATAACTTTTCCAACAATATCTCAATACTGAAAGGGATCAGCAGAGGCATTTTGGATCATTTTTCTCCGTTCAGTAGTTTTACTGAAATCGTAACTCCAATCGATCATTTTAGATCAATTGATTCCGAAATGAATCCGGAGGAAACTCATGGTATTGGAATAGTCACCGATAATTTGCATTGTCAGGGAGATGCTTGTGATTCTATTACTAATTTAGAACGAGACAGCGAACAAGAAGTCCAACAGAGCATTCAATCCGAATTTAAGATCAATACGAACGGAATTGTTTCAAATGAGGCGATTATCACGCATTCCTTTTGTCAACATGAAACTTTTAATGCTATCAATAATTCAGAATTGGAAAATGGAGAAAAATTAAAACAAAGCATCAACAAAAATATGGAAAATACGGAAATAACAAAAATATGGAATGAATCGAGCATGAGCTCGGTGAAAACTGATATTGCTAAAGATTTGAGACTGATAGATGATGAAAATAAAGACTGTCAGGACAATTCCTCTCCCTGGATCCAACCTGCAAGCGGTAAAAATTATTTAGTACCAGATCATAGGCAGAAACGACTCGGTAACAATGATGTTGATGGAATATCTCTAACGACACTCCATGAAAAAACTGGATTTCCGAAAGGATCAGAAATAACTCTCACAGCAAATGAAACCCAAGTAGCTATTACGGACATCAACAGTGCAGGTGAGTAGATTATCAATGAGGCTCTATCTCACAATGATGGTAATAATAGTATGAGTAATTGATTTAATTCAGGTTCGGTTGATGAATTGCTGACGCAACACGTATAAAAATTTCCATGACAATGCCATGACAATTGTCATGGCAAATTCCGCCATGACAAATTTCGCTATGGCAAGCGGCGAATTCTTACTTGCAATCGCCATCCCCAATTGTGTCGAATTTGTCATGGCAATTTTTGTCATCGAAAAATGCCATGACAATTGTTATAGCAGAATTCGCCATGGACGATTTTGTCATGGCAAGCGGCAATTTTGTAATGACAATGTCATGACAATGTAATAACAATGCCATGACAATTGCTATGGCAATTGTCATGGAAATTTTTCTACGTGAAACGCAATGAAAGTTTCTTGAATAAATATCTGCGAATTTTATTTTCAGATGACAAACAAGAAACTGTGGATGCGATGATATCGAGTGAAGATCATAATGGAAAAGGACGAGTTGGTCACTCAAAAATTATATTGGATACAAGCCATATTCAACGAATAGGAGAAAACTTAGTTGATGGTGACAATGAGTTTACCAGATTCAGTAATGAAACAAAACCTCAAATTGAGAATGGGCACATTCCAGGAGAGGAAAACGATTGCAGCTATAATTTACTAAAAAATAAGGACTTGGGAACCGATTTTTCTCGTAGTACAAATATTGAATATGGTAAGAATTATTTATGAATTAATGTCATTCCACGATTTCCGGTCAAGTTTAAGAAGAAATACTCTACAGTTATACCGATTTTATCAGGTGAACTCTCCAATGATAGAGCAAGAAGAATTAATACAAATGATCACAGTAATGAATATGCTAATCTAGGGAGATATTCCTCTGAGATTGATACAGGAGATATGAAAGATTTTGACAATACGAGACTATCTAATCTTATTGAAGTAACAGTTGACATTCATCAACCGTATATTAAAATCTATCAGTCGACTACTTTCATCCATACAATTGATACTATCCTATTTACAATATGAATTGACTATTATTTTTGATAAGGCGTTGAGGAATCACTGCGCATTGTAAAAGAAGTCGCAACCAATTATTCAATTAAACTGCAATATTCGGATACAAAAAGCAGAGCTCTTCCTTCTATGAATGCTGCTCAAAAGCGTCCTCATCCAAATGCTGCGGAATATAACGATATAGAAGCACAAACTGATGATGGTAGGTTCAATTAGCACAATCATCGAACTCAAAAAGAATGTTGAAGAATATAAAAAATTTTATCCAATGAAAATTCACTTTTGTTGATGTAAAATCAGAATTAACGTTTTGAGGAATTTCCTTTATTCAGGCACAAAAAAAATAAGAGCGAGAGTTTACGTTTATGAAGCTAATTTCTAACGATTTCCATCAAACACAGGAGGAGTAGATTGATGAAAAATTATGTTTTGTATTTCCCGACCAGAAATATCCTGAATATTCTTTCTTACGCATGTGGTAACTCATCACGTATGGAAATTGTTATAATAAAATTTATTCTAACAAATTGAAACGCTCCTCATGAGAATTTTCACTATAGGGAAGAGTGCGGTTAAATGGACCTCTTGGGAAAAATGGAGCTCCCCATTTTGAAAATTCTAGAAAATTATGAAAAAAATTGAGTTTCTGGAATGTTTTTGAAAATTTATTTTGTGCTTCGAAAAATTAAAAAAAAAATTAATAATGCATTTTCTTTTAATTGTCAAAAAGACGAAATCTTATGCAGAAATTGTGGGGAATACAAACAATTAATTTTTCGAGAAAATTTTGGTAAAGAATTGAAAATTTATCATTCCTTGCAAAATTAACAAATCGTGTTTTTCCAATACTTTGATTTTTTTACTTCTAAGATTGTAATTCCCCCAGAATTTTTTAGAGATTTTATATTTTCAAAAATTGCAGAAATTTCAGCTTTTTCGGGAATTCCCCAAAATTTTTCTCCTTAAATAATGTTTCATGACAACATTTATTATAAGAAAAGTTCGCATCAAAAATTGCAATTGCTCGTACAATATTACGGCAGAAAAATTCATAAGACCTATTATTATGATGAATTTGGTTATGAGGAAAATTTTTGTAATAAATTTCATTATAAGAATTTTCTTATAAAATTCTTATTACAATTTTCATACGTGATGCTTCAAATTTTCAATATGTATCAGGATTTCTGCAACCTCTCCAATTCTGATGAAGAATTCGTTTGCAATTACGGTTCATTGAACTATTTTGCCGGTGATTCTATTGAAGCGCAAACAGTTAGATGAGAGTTGTAAGATAAAGTCTGGATCAAAATATTACAGAAAACTTTTAGAATGACAGCTCAGCTGTTTATATTTGGATGCTCAGGAAAATTGTGCAATATCTTCCACGATTGACAGTGAGGTTTTTTCAGTTTTTACAGAACTATTCTGATTGATTTCACTTTATATTAGCTGAAGTGGGGAAAATGGTATAAGTCAGTTTCATTTCGGAGGAGTTTTCATTTAAGGCCCGGCAGTAAGAACTGTTGATTTTCACTAGTTCTGATACCGGAAATATATAGAGTACATACCATAATCACTAGTTCTTACTGCTAGCTCTTAATATTCTGAAATTAGAGTGACGTAAGAGAATTTTCCTAGAAACCTTCTTTGTAACTCTCATTTTTCATTCGAAAAATCTGTACCATTTTTCAATGATAATCAATATATTCCATTGATTGTCTTGTTGAATTATAAAGAGAGATGAGTGAAGAAAAATCCTGCAGATTCTTATGCCATATCGCTGAAGACAACTGAAAGATTCTTTTGTGATTCCGGAATTGTTGGAAAACTGACCATTTCCTGAATGGAAAATGATATTCTTCATAATTATCAGTTGAGGACTAGCGGAAGGTCTGGTATGTGTGAAATTTCCAAACTAATTATACGGCTATGTTTAGTAGTATTTAATAAAACCAGACTGTCAATTACGAGAAAGAATTTACACGTATGAAAATTTCCTATGGACGGTCCATGATCAGGGCCATGGACCTGTCCATAGATTTCCCATGGCCAGTCCATGGATATTTAAGAACTTTTTCCATGGACATGACCATGGACTTGTGGTCTACGGACATAGATTTCGGTTTGTCCATGGACTTGAATTCATTGTTCATAGAATTTGTCATGAATTGAATGAAAGGAAGTCTATGGACGCGAGTTAATTCATTGGTCCATAACCGAAGTCTATGGAAAAAACGCATGAAATTTAAAAAAAAAAAAAAGTCCATGGCTATGTCCATAGACCACAAGTCCATGGTGATGCCCATGGAAAAAGTTCTTGAATATCCATGGACTGGCCATGGAAAATCGATGGACCTGATCATGGACCGTCCAGAGGAAATTTTCATACGTGTGGTCAGACGGTCGATGCAACTCTTGTTTTATGAAAGGAAATGGTAAATAATGATCAACAATGGGTTCAAAAATCCATGAATTACTAGATCTCCTGTTACCCCTGACGCGGAAGATGGCAGTTTGTATATACCATCACTTTTAAGGAATGATGAGCTATCTCATATTCACGATGATTCCAATTCTGAGACCATCAACTTAGAGCAAGTTTTCCAAATAGTAACAGTAAAATTAACGTCTCTTCAGTGGTGAATGATGACAATAATTGCGCTTTGACTGGTAGTTATCAACATATATGAACCACAGGAGCAAAACGAATTTTTGTGAGTTTTATGGTTCATTACTGCAGCATAACTTCGATATACAGTTTGAATCACATATAAAATCACTATTCATAGTATAATACTATAGTAAAATGCAAGATATAGTATATATAGAAATTGGACTGCAAAACTTTTTTCCGTTCAATATCTTAGAACGTAACATAAACATGGGAATTTCTATATACATTTTTTTATAATTTTAACTCTGCAGTGACAGAATAGAATTTTCTATTATCCGTGATATATTCCTATATTCCGTGATATTCACTAAGAATTATCTTCAATCAGAAGTAACACGCATGAAGAAGTTCTATGAAAAATGAAACCTCATTATGGATTTAGTAATCAGAAACATGTAAAATGCTTCAGTTCTGATGGGAATAAATTCCGAAAAGAAATAAAAATTTGGAAGCTTCTATGAAACTATTCGTGATTACATTATTTAGCGAGCCATGATGAGCGCGAAGTTAGCAGACGGCGTCCAGCGGACGGTCGCGCAATTTGTTTTCCCGACTGTACACGACTATTGTGTCGTGAACAGCTGAAGGATGCCGCCCTGCACGTTTATAGAGCCGGCATTGGGGAGAAAAATCTGAATTTATCGATATATATACAAATATATTGAATAGGTTTTTTTTTCGATCTAT
>JABSMS010005630.1:0-15421 GCA_018902275.1 Aleiodes sp. PSUC_FEM 10030003
ATAATTAATAATTAAGTTTACATGAATTTGTCACTCATTATGAACACATTACATGATTAAAGTGCTGCATATTAATTTTTCTCAGAACACCTCTGTAAAATTAGTGATTTTTTTCTCTCCGTGTACCAATCATTTTTTTCCGTGTGATATAAACTTTCATACCGAATGAATTTAATGTCTCAATCTTCAAAATCGAGTTGTCCCCATACTATCTCAAACTACCAGTGCAAATATTATGACGATAATATCTCTCATAAGATAAAGAAGAACATTATCAATTTCTTTTTCCTCCAAAGCCAAAGTAATCAAATTACTGGACATTGTTTGATGTTAAATGAGCTAAAAATAGAAAGGTAATAAATGAATATTTGAAATCGAATGGATTGATAATAGAGTAGAGTAATAGAATGGAAAGAATGACTCTTTTTTTATTCACAAATTGATTCGTCGAAGCTCTCTGCTAGTCCTTGAAAGCTAATAATCAATTTCTTCGCATCCCTCCTTCCTCTTGGACACGCCTTATTGGAGAAATGCTTTTTCATGAATTCAGACTTAGTGCCAGAGTTACTAAAGAAAACACACACCGATAACTCCACTTATTCGTGATTTCTTTATTCCGCCTGTTCTTTATTTCTCTCCCCTAGTGATAGTTGTCTTGAACGGGGCTGTTTGCCTTTTCAAGTATAATGGACTCAATCATTGATTGTGATTTACGAGGGAATTCCATTGGTAATGGTATTGATAGCTACATGACCTATATGTGTAAATGTCTACATGATATATTCGAGGATCATTATTTTTATTCCAGATTGAATTGTCAATCGCGTCCGGATTTAAACTCTTTGAAAATCTCTACGTTCCGCGATGGCTTTATTTTCATCGAAAATATTTCATGAATTTTCAGTTGAAAATAAAAGCAATTGAATCGAATGTTCGACTCGCGCAAAATTTTCTCTCTTTTTTTATTCTATGGAACGTGTTTATTAATGCTGGAGGCGAAAATCCTCATTCAAAGAACTTTTTCGCTTTGATGCTTTTAACTTTTTTTTCATGAAGAGGAGCAAAAAGAAATGAAGATTGAAGAAAAAAATAAAAAAGTTATACTCCTTCCTCC
Source organism: Aleiodes sp. PSUC_FEM 10030003 (assembly GCA_018902275.1). Taxonomy (NCBI): domain Eukaryota; kingdom Metazoa; phylum Arthropoda; class Insecta; order Hymenoptera; family Braconidae; genus Aleiodes; species Aleiodes sp. PSUC_FEM 10030003. Next base: position 1,115 of record JABSMS010005630.1, read on the forward strand.
ATCCACATGTCGCTCGACAGAAATGACTTTTCTACAGCAAAAGTCTTCCCAATTTCACGCTTCACTCCCAGAGATTTTCTTCGGGCTTGCACCAAGAAGCGCACGTCCTCTTACTTTTTCCGCATTACGCTTCAACTCCCACTTGATCGTGAATCTAGCCCGGAAACCATATACCGATGGATCGAGAAACTGCAGCCTGAATTCAACGTGTGTAAAAAAGATATAATTTGATAGATATATATAAATTACACCGGAATTAAGATTCTTTTATGTGAAAAATAAATGTAAAGCGGTCGGTAACAGGAAATATCGTTTTTGGCATTATTTTGTGGTTTGAATGGAGGTGAAGTTTCCGGGAGATTGTATTCGCTTGAGGGGACTCAAAATAAACCACGGAAAGTACTATTAATTGATATATTTGTGTTTATCTTTTTTTTTTAAAGTTTGAGAGCAATTTAAAAATTTAATGAGCCACCACAAATTACTTCCTCTCTCTTCTTTTATGAACAAATTAATTAATTGGGGCATATTCCGTAACATTGTATTATTTGATCACACTAAACATTGAATTTTCTATTCTCGTATTATTATTTCCAAAAACTATTAAAAGTAGAGCGGAAAAATATCCATCATCAAAGAAAAGAGCATTATTCTTTCTTATTCGTAAAATGTATATACATGGAGATGATAAAAATAAGATAAAGTTGGAATGAAAGAAATTGTGGAGAAAAGAAATGAAAAATCGTCCAAAAAAATAAAATACTGAAGAAACTGAAACCTCGTTCCTCCACCTATAGGAACGTTCGACAAAATAGAACAAAAAAATATGAAGAAAGAGCGAAGAATTTAGAAAGAAAATAAAGAAAGAGTATAAGAAGAAAAAAAAGGGAAAAAGCTCAAAAAGACGAGGGTCTTTGAAATATTTCCATTCATTCTACCAATGTATCTAACAGTTGGCACGAACTCGAGTCACGCTCGCCTCGTAGAGACGAGAAGCATCACTGAGGGAGAGAGGGGGAGGAAACTTGGCCATTCCCGTAAATTAATTCGTCCTGTAAACTTGCCTCTTCTCTCTTCACCATCGGGCAAGAGGAAGAGATAAACTTGACGTTGGAATTTAGCGTTTCTCCATTGTTCCACCTCGTCGGAGAAGCATGCGGCCTCATCTTCAGGCCATAGCCCCAAAAACCCCTTCTCTCATTTTACTTTGACAGAGTGGAGAAAGGGGCAAGAGAGGGAAAACTGTGTGGCATCTTCCAGTGCCGTAAATGTGCGCTATAGGCTGTCACGTTGGGGTAAAGCGAGTGAGCCGATCGATTCGAATTTTCGTTAGTGTTAGAAACGGTTGGGGACTCCGAGGTGAACCGCTGAATGTCGATGGCAATCACAAAGTTTTCGGCGGTGGTAACACTTCTGTCACTGATTGAAGTGCCTTTGGAGATACCACTTGAGTCACTTCAAACGATTTCACCTTTTTTTATTTCTACTTTTTTCCCCGGGATTTTTGATCTCTCTAAGTGGATAAATATCTTCACGTTTCACGAGGCTGAGGGGTCTTTTCGAAGAAACTGTCCTTTTTAATTGAATAATTCCTAATTCTTCCTGATTTAACGTCACATTTATTCTCCTTTTCCTCTCCTGCTCCTCAATAACTTGACAATTAGAGAAGATTCAAAGTATTCTAACTAGAGAAAAGCCAACGGAATTCTATCTTCTAAAATATTAGCGCTCATTCGTTCTATTCAAAGATCTTGCAGAATATTATACTAAATAGCAAACTCTCGGCCATCAAGCAGATTTCTCTTTTCTCTTTATTCAGAAATTATTTTTTCAATGAAAAAAATGTGGCAATTTGTGAAACGAATATGAGAGTGAAGAAATATAAATACGCAAAGACTGGGGAAATCCCTCGGCTTTTTCCTACTGCGGTAAAAGTCAATAAAAGAAATCTAGAGTTACTCCCTGCGTATTGACTCTGCAGGACCGCAATCCTGGCCTTTGAATTTTCCGACAAAATTTGACATTTTTTATCCTAGAATTCCCCTCGTTCTTCATCGTTTTTTTGCGTGTAGAGATAGCTCAAATGGCAATCTGCCAAATGGTTTTTGGAATAATTTTTTTTGTCAAGTGAAAAGAGCAGTGGAATATAAAAAATGTATTGGGCTACAGGATGCATTGAAGGGCAGGGAACATTTCGCGTCGGTGTGTACCAGTGACATAAAAGTTTTTCGCATGGAAAACATCAGCCTTGGAATAATGCATAAAAGTTTATCCTGCTTTTAATCTCCCGTGCTACTTTTTTTCCCGGTATTTTCCAACCCAATACCGTACAGGAACCCAGTGATTGAAGCTGAATAATTAAAAATCTGATCTTTCAAAGATATTGTTATCATCAATTTCTGTCTTTCAATAATATCTGTAATTGTAAATTGATTGAATTCAATATGGAGCCATTAATTGAATTTCAATCTACTTCGTTTGATTAATATTTTTTCCTAAATACTGAATCAAATGAATTTCTTCAAGTTATTAAATTATCTCACAGCACCGATTGCTCATTAATTAATACTGATGTCCAATAAATTTCAATTAACCATGCAGCACTGTGCCCAATATGATGTATGCCATCAGTATTTAGAGATAGAATGACGTTGCAATGGAGGAAGGACAAATGCAAGAGCGGATGAAGCACTCTGTGCTATCGATACACTGAGCATGTCGTCAGTGAATCCCAGCAGATTATATAGTTCTCTTGAATTTTAATCTAGAAAATCCTATGAATAGAAAGAATCTCACGCGACAATTTTCATCAATTTAATGAATTTCTTTTCCCTAATCACTTGCAAGCAACATTAAAGAGACAACCCTCACACTCACGCGTAAAGGGCAAAGAAAATGTTGAAAGAATGCCAAAATAAATGAATGAAAAAAAAACGGAAAGAAAAATCAAAATGAAAGAGGAGGCACTACAGTTGATACGATGGTCGCCATGACGATGGCTATCGATCTCCTCGTTCCTCAGAGCACTCGTTGGAATCCTCGGTATTCTCCACCTCTTTTGCTGCCTTTTTTTCCTCTTTTTTCTTTCTATCCTTTTCTACTTTTCCATCTACGCTCTCCTCTTTCCCCGCTTGTTTTTTTCACTACATCTGCAGAGCATTTCCCTCGTTACTGGACCATTCTTCTCAACGTCTCGAGAGCCATGGGAATCCACCCCCGCAATTAATAGCGATCATTTTGAATGTATCACGAATAGATTCGTTTGCGCAGAGTTAATTACGTACCTCATTCTTGTTTTTTTTTGCGGGTAAAAGAATTTATGTAAATGAATAATTTGACAAAGGATTTCTATTATTTGACTAGTACCATGTTTTGAGCATTGTATTTTATCGGGTAGTCTCCATTCTTCAATTGTTTTCCGGATGAAAAGAGCAGTTCGTAATGCGTATCACGGGAAAAATAATGATAACAATGTGCTTCGGGAAATGAAAGTAGTAGATATGCATGATAAAAGTTTTCCATGACGTCTTTACCTCGAGAGGCCACTATGAACTTATCAGTCTCTGCACTTTTAACTACATTCATGAAATGCATGAGGAAATATCATACAACTCGTCTGCCATATGTTTCTTTTTTCACGAAAACAAAAATAGATTAAAAGACAAAGTAAACAATGTGAAAAATTTTTTCATTTTGTTTTGTTTTTGTAATTATGAAAAAGCTCTGGGTGCTTTCAGCGTCATATCTGATGGTCGAGCTATCAGATTTTTTATCTTCAAAAGAATATTCAGCTTTTATTATTCGAGGGGGAAAATATCCATATTTCATTGCTCTCAAATTCCGTAATGATATTAAAAATGAGAGAGAAAAAACAAACGGATACTTGCTTTGAAATGAATATGATTATAGCTTTTTCCGTTAATCAAAATTCTTGTGGCAAGAATATTGACATCAAGAAAATTTTGATGTAGATATAGAAGTTGTGAAGGAATTCTTGTTTCGGTGTAAATGAAAAAAGAAGGCTGATAGATAATTATAGAGTAATGACTAAATTCGAATACACTGCGAAAAAACTCCGAGTTATTAATAATAAATTTGCCTCAAAAATGAAATCGTGAAGAGCATCGCTCTGCCTTCTAATGTAGAAATTAATTTGAATATTTCGGGACTAGACAAAGCAATTCCAGTGTTATGAGTTTGGTTGTCGTCCATTTGCTAATTAAACCCAGCGCATTACAATCCAGAATATCAAAATGGTTGGGGAAATTCACGGTAGAGCCCTGCAATGCGTCGGAAATGCCTTAGAATTGAGCACAGCTGCACATCTCTCTCTTTCCATCCCGGAACTTGTTCTCGAGCCAAGAATTTCGGCTCATAACAATTGAAGCATCCAGCCAATTCTTTTTCATTGAGTAAAAAATCATTAAACATCGCTAAATGAATCGTTTGAATAAAAATTCCGGGTGAAAAGTGAATCGCGATAAATTCAGTTGATAGAAAGAAATTTCACGTATTTCAAACACTAAAAAAGGCACCATTTTGTACGATCCGTTTGTAGAGATATGGTACAGATCAAATTTTTTAGATAGCAAATGCTTTTTGTTTTTATTCCAGGGAACTATTGAGGTAAAATGGATTCCATTGTATTGTTTGAAATGTCTCTCCATCTCCAACGAATCCATTTCCATTCTTTTCTCACTGAAAAACATTCAAAACGATTGGAGAAAGAGAGACGAGTGAAAAAAAATGTAGAAAATCAAATTGGAATATTTTCTGGATAGAAAAATATTTTTCAATCCTGAATAGAGAATTGCCACGTTATCAATAACGAAATTTCTCGAATAAATCCTTTGTCCAATTTATTCATGGATAGAAGCTGAAATGATATAATTACTAATTGATTGTTTGATCAAGCCCCAATAATAGCTTCAGAATTGACTCGGTAGCACGAAGGGGCTACACGAATTTACAAAGCTTCCTATACGAACGAGAACTCATTTGCAATGCGGGAATTCGAATCGCCGAAACTCTTGAAAGTATGACGAAATGAATTTAAATAAATAAATCTTTGAAAATGTCAAAATAAATTGGCTAATGTAGATAACATTTAACAAATGGCCCAATGTATTTTATTGTCAGTAGCACGATGGAATAAATTTGAAACGATTTAATTTCTCGGTCATTCCAAAACTCGCGGCTGTATATTTGGGGTCAACGGGAGAGCGAGGAGGGCCACTTATCGATTTTAACAACCACATGTCCGACCCAGAAAGGTATTCCTGTGAATTTATACACCTAAAATAATACGTCAGTCATTCGGAGGGATGTTCTAAATTTAAATTGCATATGTCCTGTCATTTATCAGCTATTGGGTTTTTAATCCATAACTCTGGCACTCCATGAAATTGAAAGGCCATGGATACGAAGTAAGTCACTCAATTTAACTTCGATGATGCATTAAAATGCACGAATTGATCAACCCATTTGATATTATTCGATCAGGAATTATTCTCATTTTCTTCTGACTCTATTTCGAGTGAAAGAATAATGAACGTTAGGAACATCATTGTTAATTGAAATTGTTCGTGCGCGTTTTATCCTTTAAAAAAACATCGTCATGTCCAATATATTTCCAACATTGGCGAAATCCATGCAAATTCCCTGGAAGCGAAAACAGTGTTGTTCCATCGTAAATATACAAAGTGCATGAGTGCGTATACACACGCATATGTTATATAACAACACAAACTAGGTAGTGGCAATTCATTCGTTACCACTGGGTCTCGTTCATTCGTTTCAGTAGTCAACGATTCGCATCAGCTTTTGCAAAGCTCACTAGTACAATTTTATGTAGCGACTCTGATGTGACAGAATTAAATTGAGAAAGAACAGATTGGAGTGAATGGTTCTTTTTCCGATTATAAAAAAGGAAAACTCAGACTTTGATGAAAATTCCATTGAGAAGTTTAATCATTTTCTCATTAGTTTTATGTAAAAATGTACATCAACCAGAAAATTTTTCCCACTCCAGAAGACACAAAAAAATTAGTAATCTTTCTCTCTTTCTTTCGATAAAAAAAAGATGGCGGTCCGTTCTAAAATTTCAATCCTTCCACGCAAATTGGAATCATTGGAGCCATTTCCGTATGAGAATTCAGAGAACGAATTCAGGCTAGTTGCTTGATAGTTTTCCCACGGGCTTAGTGAACTAAGGAGGCAGAAGAGGGTTCGGGGGCTATTCAGCTCTATATGTGCTGAACTCCAAAGTTCGAAAGCCCAGTTCTGTCTCTTTCCGCAGTCTGTGATCACAGGCATGTACCAATTCCACCAACACAAGTGTGAACTGTGATTTTTAGACCGTTGCTTTTTGGTGGAAGTTGAATTAAATCTGGAGAGATAGGTAAAGGTCCTTGAGGAGGTACAAATCCTCTCTATCTCTTTTTCGGACCAAAGTCTATTGGGAGTACTCGAGAAACTTTACAGCGTCTACACGTATAACGTGTCTTTCAAATGATCTCTAAAAATTTATTATTTCCTCCTTCAATCCTTTCATGAGTTCTTTTTTCACCATTTTCTTATCCTCTTTACTACCCTCTCAGAAAATACCTCGGTGTTGTTGATTTTACCTGAAGCGAAGATAATTAAGTAGTGAAATTTCAAAAGCAATGGGAATTATTTGAGGGAGCTTTTGAATGAACGCTTTTAACTGTATAAAAAACAAAAGAGGGTAAACAAATAAAAAAACTAGAGTGAAGGGGAAGTGACTAACGAAGCTTTTGGTCGACTGCTTACTACCGCGGCATTGTGACTATAATTAATGCAGATTCCTCGTTAAAAGAGTGGCGACACTCTCTTTCCTCTTTTCGTGTTTTTCGGAGGAGCTCAGCCGTAAGAAATTCATTGGAAAAAATGAAAATTTCATTTGATTAAAGGCAAACAATATGGAATGAAGTTTTTGTTCAAATTAATGTTCCAAGTTTTTTCCGTAATTTCAATTGAAATAAGTTTATGAGAAAAAAAATGAAAATAATGAATTCTTCATTGTTTTGATGTTGCAGATACTGAATGAGGCTTTCTACCACTAAACGTGAATCGGTGTCCTGGGGCTCACTGGCACAACTAGAAAGTGCCAGGAGGTGCCTCTTCCACCGATAGGCGGAAGTTATGGTGTCTTGCCGAATGCAATGTCTGTTGCCGCAGCACTGAGACTGTGGCACCGAGGCCACCTCTACAAGGCACTCGCTTGCGTTGTTCTTACGCTAATTGCTTTGCAATATCTACTGAGTGGTGTGCTTGATCGTCACTCCATTGAAACGATATTCACCATCAATGCTACAAGGTTTGTTCATGCTTTTAATATAAAACCTTTCAAGGGAACGTTTACGAGGGAAAATAAACAGAACGCTAGAATTATTAGGATATCTTTCAATAATTATTTTATGAGGGGAAATAAAAATCAATGGCGAAACCACTCATGGTTCGTTGAAGGGACCAAAAATAGAATACAAACTGATGTATAAGGCACTTTTGAGAACCCCAAAATTACCATAATTGACTCACAGTGCGTGTCGCGTAACACCGGTAGCAAATTGGGGAATATCATTTACACGAGTTTCCGGAATAACGAGATGCAACCAGGAAATTACTCTCAACCGCACTAGGACATAAAAATGAATATCATAATAATAATAGAATAATAAAAACGTTTTTTTATTAATAATAAAAACGATATTGAAATAAAACGAGGAAAGGAGATATGAATAAAGACAGAATCTTACTCTTGAAACTAGAAACTTTGCTTTCAAAAGAACAATGCAGAAATCAATAATGCCCCGGGGACCGGAAATTCATTCGTGAGTATTTTCAGTCTCTATTTTTGTTTGCGTTTTTTGTTTTTTTATTTTTGTACAGAGAGAATAAAAATCAGGGGCGAAAAATGGCGAGCGATCGGAGCGTTTCAACGTACGCGCATAAAGAATTTACGATCGTGTGTGAGAACGAAAAAATAGTTGGGTTGAGTGAAGTAGAATGGAAGTTGGCAAAAAAATGCCAAAGAGTACATATGACCATCGATATTGGGGGGTAAAATTTTTCCTGCAAATCTGGTGGTTACTGAACCGAATGAAAAAATAGCAGTTTCCGTCACATTCAGTCAGACTGAAAAAAAATTAAATCGTACGCGATTTGTATGAAAACTTTCAATGGAAATTTGTCCACAGGGTATATTGAGAAAGGATTGATTCGAATTCATAAATAAATTGCAAATCTAATCATGAGAACGATATCTTCAAACTCTCCTAAAAAATAAAACCCTCAACATCCAAATTCATTCAATTCAGCATCACGTCTTTATCCACTCTATTCTCCACCTCAGGAGCGGTGTTACACTTTGTTACGAGTTTACTCAAACAAAATTTCTCCACCTCCGCTCAAAAACCCCGCTAACTTTTCTGCCACGACATATTTTACGTTGTTGAGTAAAAAGTTTACTGTTTGAAGTAGGTAAGGGCAAACTTTATACATATCCAGTTGTTGGTTAGATATTACAGTAAAGTAAAAATGTTTTGTACGAGTTTGCGCGATGATGCTGTGTCTACGTATACAGGAAGCATCGATCCAGTTGATCCAATTATATAAAATTCTATTAACGGGTTCGTTGGACAACAGACGTGCCAATGAAACTGGCCGCTCGTGTCTTATAAAGACTCGAAGAAAACATCCCCTCGGCAATGAAAGAAAATGAATTATCATCATAGCATTGATAATGGAAGAAAAATATTCTCAGCAGAGAGAGAAAAGATAAGAAAGAGTAGCTGCAATGAAACATTCATCGGTCTCTTTAACTTTTCTCCCCTCTTCATTTTCTTTTTCAGCAATAAAAGTTAATGGCCAAAAGTTTGACATGTGGTGTGAGTCCCATGAGTTTGAACCATTAGTTATCACATCAAGTTTCCATTGCATCTAGTTCCTGCATCCACTGAAAACAGTTCTCCTCGTGGGATTAGGAAGCAGTGGGTAGTAGCTTGCACGTAATGTTGCAGAATTGATGTACAATGTTATGGGAGTGGTAGTAACATTGGGAACCGCACGATAGGTGGTTGTAATCCGTAAACAGCCAGATGAGTGAGACAGGACAGAATATATCCAAAGTGCTGGAGATCGATTGGATTAATTATTAATTGCTTGATGAAATCCCTGATTACGCCAATCACTCACCATCCATTCGTTTCTCACGTTCATTTGCCCGGATTTGAATTTTAAATCATCATATTGCATCCATTAGTCTTTATTAATTAATTCAATTGCAAAAATTACGAGCATAGATTATATAATGGAAAATTCTGAATAACAGTATTATTCTGCGAGAGGTTCACTCTGTTCTTATTTTATTTCTATTTAATATTTTCATGAATCTATTTAGATCTCGTTTAGTCCTTGAATACCGGTTTCATTCCGATTGAGCTTTGGGGACAGGAAAATGAGCAGATGTTAAACTAGTATATATGGGTTTATAGAATGCAGCAGTCACATTACCCCGCAGGCAATGGTTGGATATCAAACCGGCGTCACTTCAGACACCGCAGACTACCGTTTCCCGGAGCTGCTCGATACGATATTGTCCCTCAGTTTCCCCCACCTATACCCTATGTACAAGTTATCAGAGTTGGCTGTTTACTCGCTCTGCTCGCCGCTAGTCAGCAGACTGTATCATTGAACCCAATCCCCCCTTTCCTTATCTCTATCTCCGTACTCGAAACGTCTAACATACACAGATTATCCTTGAATGCAGACTGTAATACCAACGTTATAAGATACATATATTTGCTGAGACACGAAGATACGTTCATCGTTTTGGGTTAACTCGGGTTTATGGGTGTCATGCGCCAATTTCTCGAGAACCACCCTAACAGTCTCTGTACACTGAACTCCTTCCTTCTCTTAGTTCCTGTGAAGTTGAGGGTATATTCAACTGAAAAGGGGGATAAGCCTTTTGGTTAAAGTTCAAAATTATTTCGATCGTGTATTACTTCCCTTACGAGATACATAAGCTTTGATATTTGACGCAGGAACTAATTAAACATGAAAATTGAATTACGCACTCTTTTGTACGTAAGGAGAAAGCAATTAAGATCAGTCAAGTACTTCAAACGCGACAGAAAATTTTTAATTAAAAATATCATAACTTGTTTGAAAAATGTAATGAATTTTTACTGCATACGTCATGCAAAATGAAAAATAATCGCAGAGAAATGAGAAAGAGAAATTTAAGAAAGGAAATTCAATATGCAAGTTTCAATACCAGTGAAGGATTTATGTGTACTGTAGAAAAGTAGAAAATACATTCAAGAAGCGGATGACATGTTGATCCTGAATGCCTTCTTCCGACAGGAAAAATACTCATATATGTTGTAGAGCAAAATGTCTGAGTTTGGTCCCCTCTGGCGAGAAACTCCGTGCAGCGGTTGCACACGAGGTATTCAATCGATCTTTATTCTTTTTTATTCCTTTTTTCATAACGTTTTTCAGCAGATCACGCTGGTGACGTGCTGCTACTGAGGGATAATCCGATGCTACCGAAAAGAGGATGTTGCTTTACTGCCTTGTGAAAATTCATGAGGAGAATTTCCACATTTCAAATTTACTTTCATATAAAGGGATATTTAAATTTTATAGGAGCAGAAAATATGAATGAATTCTGATTTTCAGATATTCTCTTGGAGAACTCAAGTGCAATAGATAATAAAGGATGATTCAGCAGTTTAAAATCTACGAAAACATTTCAAATCAATATTGGCTGGTTATCTTTAATGGAGAATTGTCAAAATATTGTTAATATTCGCAATACGACCTCTAGACAGACTGTATGATGTTATCAATCATAATGAAAAATAAGGCACATACTTGTGCCAATGGGAATAAACATTTCTGATGGATAATGTGTATTCAATTGAATGACGGAGACACCAATCAATCATCTCCATTCAGCACTCTCATTACATTTTTAATGAAAATGGAAGTTGAAGAAAATAAGACAATAAAAATCAGCAGAAAATAAACGTGACGTAAAAGAGTACATAAAAATGCGAGTTATGCCTAAAATAGCATGACCCCGAAAATAAAATGAGAGAAAACAAGAGAGTTGAAATATTGTGGCGCTATTTCACTGAATGACATTCTTAAATTATGAAAACATTGTGATTGCACAGACAAGCTGATTTCTGATTCAACCACGTGTACATAGTTATACTTTAACATTGGAAAAAGGGAAGGAACAAAACGAATTGAAGATAACAATGGTTAGAAAGGATCAGAGGACTTCAAGAGGGCGTAGCTTAAATAACGTTCCATGTTGTCTCGTGTGTTACGGATATTGACTTGTGTGCAGTAAAATGATATTATCATGGGTCTCTGTAGAATGCCTCAGGATAGATATTACGTTAGAGTGGAAGGAAAAAAGAAGACTGAACGACTCTCGGCTATTTATTGGATTTGTGTCATCACAGTTGAGATTCTCGTCTCAGAATTTAATTAGATAACCCAATAAGAGGAAAAATTCGAGAATAATATGCTGAGGTGGAGAAAAAAATCTATTACTCCTCAAGTATTTTTTAAAGGCTCTTTAATCATTCAGAGAACATTATTCGACAGAAAGTAATGAATGAAGGAAACTTATTTTGAAATAAATTCAGAACAATCATCCATTGATTCAATGATAAAAATGAATAAAAGATTGGTTATCAATCAACATATTTATCACTCAAAGTTCAGATGTTCTGAAAATTTATGTGTTGAAGGGAGAAAAAGAAGCAAATGATTTTGCGGAAAGGATAGTTTCGTATTTCTCAAAGGGGTCGAGTTAGATAAATGCGCTTTCTCTGGGGTGTTGCCGGGTGACTGAAGGAATACTATCCCCACTTCTGTGAAACTCTGTCTCACTCCATCATTTCGTATATAATCATAGCATGTTGTCTGTGCTGAAAGGCTAGAGCCCCTGGCACTATCGAGAGCGGGGCTAAATGAGTTACGTCAGGAGAAATTTATGTCATCCCTGGGATGGGGACAAGTGGAGCATCATGAACGACGTTTTTTAAATTTTTTCTTTCTTGCTGTATGAATTTTGCTTGACGTGGAAAAAAAAATATCAAAAATAATTCAAAATAGGTCATTTTATTCCAACGAAATTGCAAGGCGAAGCTTCGTTTAAAATTTATATTCTTAGAGCATATAAAAATGATAAATTATGAATAAGTAAATCCTCCAAACGAAGCTTATCTTCTCTTAAAATCCTTCGGGAATTTTTTTTTGCTTTCCTACAGAATTTTGAATATTGGAAAATCTTTAGAATAAAAGAAAGAGGTCATGTTATCCTCCTTAAAGTTGCATGAGTTGTAATATTCCGCTCGTTTCGGAATTCAATCCGGTTTTTCTTTGGCCATTGTACACTGCAAAGAATTTTAAACCACCAATAGCTATGGTATAAACTCCTTAGCAAAGGTAGCATCAGCACGTGCAACATCGATGCACCTGCAGTGATCGTTTCCATTCCCCTTGTTCCCTTCACTCCTGGATAGTATAGCAACCAAGTCTGGTTATTGAGTATATGTGTATATCGCAAATGGATAGGGGAGAAGGGACTTTACGGGCAGTTGGAAATGTGCCATAACGAACGGTCCGGACGTGTCACCGCAAAATTAGCCGGACTATCGGTGCAACAGAGAGGAAGAGGTATGAACAGTAACGCCTGGCTCCTATGGTCTAATTCAGCGTTTCTTTATATCCTAAATCCCATTTTATAAATAACGAGCTGCATTGTATTTCGTTTTCCGAAAGATTGAGGAAATATTTTCACTGTTCTAATGAAAATAAAATTCTTACCACATGTTCAATTGATCTCGTGTGATGTTGGATTAGTGCTGACTAATTACACCATGGAAATACCTTAGACACATCATGGGGCCGTTCCATTCGTGTTCAAGGGTTTCCCTCAATGTAATTATCGAATATCACGTGGCCTCTGTCGGAAGGCACTCAGTATATACAGTTCAAATCCGCCCGCAGTTATAGGCGCTATATATAAACCCAGTCATCTAATCGCCTGTAAACAACTATCTGACGTTGAGGTCACGTCAACCGGGGAATCAGCCGCGATAGATAGAACTCGTGTGACAATGATTCCTGCGGGATCCAGATAAACCATTCTGACATTCGAAATCCGATGACTTCGAATTATCGACGAAACAACATTCTCCAAAGTTCTGTTCGTGAGTGTGGAAATAATCAAACAATGCTTTCTTCTGTCACTATTAGATATGCTGAACACGCCTACAGAAACCATCCTCGTGGTTTGATAATTTACGGCCTTGCTACGTCACCAACTTATCCAGCGTCAACTTTAAACATCACCTCCACCTCTGTACTAACAGTTGCAGTGCCTCGGGACGTCAATAACTCCACCAAACAGGATGCAAATACAACTAGAAGCAGTAGTGTTTCATCAACAGCTCCAAATGTCACAGACACGTTGATTCCACAACGTTGTCCCCTCATTCCACCAAATCTTGGTGAGTATTGATCCTTCGAGGCATTCAAATTAAGCACAAATCCGAAAGGAGAAACAATGAGAAAAATCATTGTGTACATTTTCCTTTGATCACTTTTTTCTTGCAATCCATCTCCAAACAGATTCACAGTGAATGGATAGAAAGTAATTACGGAATTAAAAGTTGTAGACTTTAATGTTTTTTCTTTGTTTCCAATCTTTGTTTGCAGTTGGCCCACTCGCTGTAAGTAAAGATCCTCCGGAGTTACCGGTGATTGAGATGACATTTACTGATGTCAAACCAGGCGGAAGAGGCTGGCCCTCAGATTGCATGCCTAGACACCGTGTTGCCATAATAATTCCATTCCGCGATCGTCCTCAACATCTTCAGACGTTACTTTACAATCTACATCCAATGCTATTGAGACAACAAATTGACTATCAAATTTTTGTTGTCGAACAGGAAGGTAAAAACATTTTCATATCACGACGTGTTATGCTTTGCGGCTTTTTTCTCGACAGGTAAAAATGAGAAAGGGAAGTGACTAACGGCACGTGACATTCCAATGTGCGAGAAGAGTTTATTTCAATCTGGGGTCGTGAGTGAATTCTGAATGTTGAGTAATATACTTCCGAATTCTTCAAAGGCTATTTTCAAGGGTGTCGATTAGGGGTGTGCGAATAGTATTTGAATTGAATTGAATCGAAGGATACTATTCAATTCAAAAAGTGAATTGAATATTCAAAATATGAATATTTTGAATAAT
>JABSMS010005641.1:0-15416 GCA_018902275.1 Aleiodes sp. PSUC_FEM 10030003
GAAAATTGATTTCATAATAACAAATTTGTAAAAAATTGATCAGGATTCAACTAAATTCTGAAGAAATTATTTATTAAAATGACATGAGAAAATTGATGAATTAATTATACAAATGAATGCTTAAATTCAACCGATGCCTCCTTGGCTGTGTAAATATTATAAAGAATTCATTCATTCTATAATTCTTTCATGGAAACCATTATTGAATTCATTGGTATAGAAAAAGTAGTGGGATATAAACGGGTGGCAAAGAGAGGTGGGGTCCATCAGACTTATGAATGCTATCTATATTATCCGAAGGGTTGAACGTGGTACACTGTTTAGTGTAGATCTAGATAATCTCGTATCTGCGTGTTGCCGAAAAGCAAAATACTCCCTCCTGGGCCTTTTGCCTATGTCTTTGTATTGTGCACGGGTATGAAATGTCTATGATGTGGTACATAAGTGTACGGAAGGGGGGATTATGTGTATGTGTATGTGATTTTGTACCAGAGGGCCAGATGAGCTCGAGATACGTTTGTGCTTGGGCATGTCACTTCCAAATCCAAGTGACGTCTGTGGCACATACTCATTTTGTCTGGTACACAGCGGAAATTTTTACTCAGCGCTCTTTTTTCTTGGGAACAGTGAGTACTTGGAGATGTAAAGCGATTACACATGCTTTAGGGAGATAATTGAAAATTATTTCAAGTCCTTCTTTTTTCTGAAAAAGTAATTTCTATGAATTTTTGTTAAATTCAGATTTTAAATGCAAGGATATTTCTGAAATTCCATTGTAAAATGCGTGGAGTTGCGGCTGGAGAATGCTTAATATACTTCGTTGATGAGCAAATAGCTTTTGAATTGGTTTAGAAATAATTGAATTTCTCCCTTTTGTTTTTTTAAGGAAACCAATTTTATTATAGCATTTTCAAGCTGAAATTCTTTAATCGTCGAAATTGAAGAATTTTAGAAAACCACCAAACTCAATTTCTCTCAACAATTTTTTTTTCGTAATTCATGAAATATCTCGGAATATACAGAGGATTTTTTATGATGATTTTTGCTAAGGCAGATGACGGTAGCAAAAAAAACTCCCCCCAAAGTTTCGCACTCGCTGATTGAGATACCTTATAAAATCCTAACCAATGTAAAAGTGATACCAATCAACTATAATTTTCCTCCATTTTCATCAGAAACATTTCACCTTATTTCTCAGTATCCAATGTTTACCTCGAGTAAATATATCAAGTGTTTACACGAGTTAGACACTAGCGCCGTCGGCAGCCACTGTGCAACGTTACGCAGTCTTCATTTCTCCTGTTTCACAATTAACTTCTATTTTTAATTTCTTATTTTATCAAGTAATTCCCTTGTACATTAATTAAATAAAATTATTCTTTTTCATTTTAAATTTAATGTTGCTTGTTATGAAGTAGGAAGATGTATAATTCATTAAAAATATGTGTATATAGTTCTTTCGCCCCTGAAATACATCATACCAAGTAAAACATAGACAATTATAATTTTCGAATTTTTGCGACTTTAATATGAAAATATGCTCAATTTTTAAATCATTCACGCTGCATTCATTCTCTTACCAAAATTCATCGTCAATTTTTTAAGTGAATATAATCGTTTACTGTTGATGGAAATTATCAGTGATTAATCAATTTAAATTAAGATATTTTATCTTCAAAGATTCTTGTCTTTTTTTTCGGGGAGTCTGATAATGAATAAGTATCAAGTGGGGCGTTCCCTCATCCTAACAAGCCACTATCAAAAAACATAATGACTATTTTTTCATTTAATCTGAATGACGATCTACACTGATAATTTCATATGATTTACGAATCTTTCGCGGTTCCCATCAAACTGAAAATGCCAAGAAAATATTATTTATCAAACAATTCATCGATTGCCATTTTCATTATTATCTGTATCCTTGAAAACTCTCCACTAGCAAACAGTATTGTGGACAATGGTACCACTGAAATTAACGATCTAAAAAAAAGTTGTATCAATGCGTTTGTTGATTCTCGTCTGGAAGTCATTTTACAGTAGTAGGATTAATTGGTTTCCCAGAGTTACTATGAAGCCTATAACGTGTCTCGTCAGAGCGACGCCGCGTGTTTTACCCCGGGGGCGCCTGCCGAATACTCATCCATGCGCACTGAGGGATACAGAGCCGTCGGTATGCAACTATATTCGCAGAGGATCATAAAATCATTTAACTTCTTGAGAGTAGGAGATAATAAAGATTTCCAATAATTCGTGGGATTTGATAATTTTTTCGTTTTTGTGACAATGAAAAGGATCGTTTTCTGAAATTATGTAAACTTCAGCAAAATGCGCGGGAAAATTATCAAACTGACATCAATTCTACTACAGGATTTTTTTAGCGTGAATTTCCAACACTTTTATTAGTATTCCTGCAATTTCAAAAATCCCTCAATTCTATTCGCTTTGAAAGGGACATTCTACCACAGTTCATGCGAAATTTGGTTTCTTCTGTCGACGTTTCTCTCAAGAGCTTCAAGGAGATGCATCAATTGGGCAGAATAAATCCAGCGAGAGAGAGAGAGAGAGAGCGAAAGATTCATAAAGTGGAGGGAGAAGAGGGATTGAAAAAAAATATACGCAGAGAAGGAGAATGTTGATGAGATCGTATCTTACCATCGCGTAATCATGAGATCTCGGTCAGGACAATAACGGTGTGTTCTCTCTTCTGTTCAGAACATTCAAACATTGCTTGACAATAGACTCAAAACCATGCGACAGCTGCCCAATGCTGTGTACTCTCGCGCCCGCGTGCATTTATGTATAATCGATGTTACAAAATAGGATAAAAAAAATGAAAGAGAAAGAAAAATGAAGTAAACTCAAATCTGCTGAAATATGAGGGAGAAGAATAGAGTTAAAATGACAGAAGAAAAAAATTGTTATTGACGAAGGAAAAGCAAGAAATTATTATTACAATATCCTCCATTGTAATATTAATGTTGAATTAAATAATCTTGTAAAACCAGTAGTTATGTGAATGAAAATTAATCATCATTTTACATCACTTCTGGAGTCAATATAAAGTGAATTTAAAACAAGTCTACCTAGAATGTATGAACATTAACTGAGAACGGGAGACAGGAGGGATTACGGTAATGCTTACTAATGGTAACCTGGAAAACTAGTAGTTATCCTGGCAAGCCTTTGGATTTGTCCTGGATAATTCAGAATTCCCGTAACTATTACAACAAGGAGTTTTCTATTTTTCGGGGAAACGAAAATCGTTTGAGTGGTATTCAAGTTGGCGCACCAACTTTAATTAGCATTCAAACGATCGTTAAGGTCTCGCCTCGAAACTCCATGATTTTTTGCAATTTTCATAATTCCATGGAGAAGGGCGAGGAATTCACGCTGGAAGATGCAACGAGGCAATTAATATGGCGCGAAAGATCATGAAATAATGAGCAGAAAAAAAACGAAAAATCGTTCTTTTTGCTACAAAAACTCAAAAATTTTCGGCCAGAAATGAATTGCATTACAATATTTATTTGCTGAAATTCCTGGCACTTTTCAGCAGAATTGTTCAAAATTTGTAAATCTATCAGTTTCATTCATAGCGAATTCGGGGAAGAAATAGAGAATTAATTCACTTTTAATTGAATTGAATCAGGAAATAGAATCACTAGAATAAATTGAATAGCAAAAGAAATCTGTATGTAAACACGTAGAAATACATATCTCTGATTCCTCTAACAGTAAAACTGTCAAGTACTGTTTCCCCTCGACATTCTAAGAATGACAAAAATCAGATCATTATCCAAATTGCACATTCTTGAACGAGACAAGATCAGTGAAAAACGCCTTAATACATTTATGTACTCGAGATACAGCGTTGAAAGTTGTACAGATATTTCTAGATATGTTGAAAGCTTTTACGCCAGATTTTTCGATAAAGTTCAGTATGACGTTCTTATAATAGGATAATAGGATCACGTTGACTCATTAACTTTCATAGGTTGAATCTGTACAAGTTTTATCTCCCTGATAGATTAGATGAAGAAAAGACATCTACAGATACATCATCGACTGTAGTACATGTAGAATATTGAATTTTGACTTCATTGTTTCCAATTAATATCAGTATTACATTGATTTCTCGAAGAGAATTATTGTACGGAGATATACTTTGTTTTATGAGATTGAAAATACCGTATTGTATAATAACACTGACATGAAAACATGCGTGCTAGCGCCTGCGTTTCACTTCATGGCTACAGCGTCAAAATTATTACACAACATTTCCTATAAATTCTTCACGATTTTTTTTTACGTTTGACGATTTTTGCGTAACTTTGTAATTTTCGAGTCATGAGAATGAATGAAAAAATGTCGAGTTACAAAATTAAAAAAAACGATTGCCATGCCAACGATGAACAGAAATTCGTGAATGATCAAATGACGAATGAAAAGTTGACAAATAAAATTAAGAAAATGAAACAGTATTGGATACACACATTATAATGAGTGACTGGAAGATAAACCACGCGCACCTATACTCGGGCAAGAACTGCCGAGACTGGAGTAGCAGCCAAGTGTCATCCAACGGTTGGCCTACTAAGTGTTGGTAATCGACATTGGGCCAAGTGTCGTGAAGAGCTCGGTTAGCCCACTCTTGGGAGTTTTTGCTTAGTCGACTCCCAGTCGAAACTAGGGTCACCTAGGCTTGGGTATCGACTATCGGCTGAGTCTCGGTCAACTTTCGGCTGGCCATATGTCGAAAAATAATTCATGGCCGAGTCTGTAATCATCTAAGGTTCCATTCCTGGGTTGGTGCAAGAATGGGCCATGGCTGAAATAACTGAGCTCGGCCGACAAGGCTCTGCTAATCATGCGCCGACTCATAGTAACTTTCGAAATAATTGTTCATCAATCATAATATAGTGATTTTTCTGACAAAATACGAAAATTTCTGAGACATTCAAATGTACTTTTTCGATTATCCTTTAACTTCAACGGAATGATATCTATGTAAAAAACCCTTTCTCAATGTTTCTTTCCATTTTTTATTTTTATTATTTTAATACGATTATCGTTAAGTTATCGGAAAACTATCAACAAATAGTTGTAATGGTGGTAGTTAATTACTACGTTTCCGAAGATCATTCAACGATGTATCATTCATTTGAGTCCACTAATTATTAATTTGTATTTCAAAATGGTCATGTGGATAGCGTTTCAGACCGACCATCTGAGGTTTCGAGTTGGAAACCGCGCTGGTGAATATTAGAATCGGTTATTCAGAATAAAATAGTTCATAGAATTGCCTCGAAGTTATCACAACATACAAGTAAAGTATAACAAATCAATTCGTTTAATTTGTTGGGTTAATTACTAACTAAATGTAACAATAAAATTGGCAATCGGCAGAAGTTCGGCCGACGATCCTTGGTTAAGTGTCGTTTGCCAAGACGGGCCGCGCGTTATGAGCCTAACAGATCACCAAGGCTGGGCCACGCTTGGTTGAGAATTAGGGCCCATGACCGGCAGCTCATCCTGCCGTGGTTGGAACGCTCTCTGACCAACCCAATTTCCGTACCAGGGTATAAGCACGCTAGCTTCGTCATCACGCTGGAGCATCGAAATTATCATTCGGAATTTTCTTCAAACCATTTACAAAATTTCTTCCTTTTTACATCAGAAAAGTAACTTTCAATTTGTGAGAATGAAGGAGGAAAAAAAGCGCGCGTCCCCTCCATAGCTACGCCTCAGCGTCAAAATTAACATTCAAATTTTTTAATGAAATATTTACGAAGTTTTTTCCTTACTACTTCCGAAAACCAATTGATAATTCATCAGAATAAATGCAAATTTGTTGAATAAAAAAATTAAATACACACGATTGCCATGACAACGATGACAAAAATTTGTGACCAATCAAATTACGAATGAAAATTTAACAATGAATTAGAAAAAAAGCATTTTTTTGAATTCAAACTAAATAAAATATTATGATAGGGGGAAGATAATAAAGAATTCGGTTTTTATGGAATATGATGAAATCTATAGGAGAAGAAGATTTTCGCTAATCGTATTTTTTACCCCCGACGGCAGTATAGAGTGCCATATGTTCAGAATAGACTACCACCAAAACTCGCGTTCCCACGGCCTATCTCATAGTACAAACTTAAAGAAATATGGAGCATTGAGCTCAATGAGAACGTCATTGCTCAGGAAACGTTCCAGGCACAATGTAATGAAGATTTTTATATTGTGATTACACATCTGTCTCTGAATTCTTTGTGATACAAGTGGAATTGATAGGAATATTCACTAATTCTATAAGATTGTGTCTCAATTTCATTGCACGGACTTTTTCCTTGCGTGGTGCATACAATATTTTCTGCATTCAGAGAGATCAGAACGACGTTCTTTTCTCTCTAGATGCAAAAAATTACTTTTTGTGATAACTGATAATCGTAACTGCAAGAATCTGCGTCGTTTCAGCTAGAAACTCATCCCATAGATGGGGCTTTCAACAAAGGACGAAAAATAAAAGGAAAGGGACAAAAAAAAAATTTTCTGTTAGAAAAAGCCGCCGAGTATATGCTGTTTGCAAAACCTTTTGCGTAAAATTATGTGGGCAAAATATCTCTTCACTCCCAAAAAAAATGACATAAAGGTATCGCCGTGTGGAATTAATGAGTACAGAAGTGGCAGAATGGTTCAATTAAGTTGATTTCGGTTGGGACCCAGTTCTTCGAGGATATTTTGGAATTCAAGAAATATAGAGAAATGTCCATGGGGACTCCTCTCACAGATGTAATATTCCTCTGCAAAAGAGGTCTGAATAAGAAATGTACCAAAAGATTAAATACTAATACTCGGCGGGATTGAAAAATTCGCAGATAATCCCGCCGAGAATTTGTATTAATTTTTTTCGTACATTTCCTGTTCAGTGCTCTTTTGCAGAGAAATATTAGACCTGTGAAAAGAGTCCTCCTGGACTTTCTCTATTTTTTTTGCATTCCAAAATATCCCCGAAAGAACTGGGTCCCAATCGAAAATAACTTAATTAAAACCTTTTGCCCTTTCTAAGATATTAATTTTATAAATTCGGAAAAAACAATTTAAACTTTAAATTTCAAATGCACTCGGAATCGACCTCGGTTGAGTCAATACTCACCCGAGAGCCTTCAAACTCTTTCCGAATTTGTATAATCCATATCTTATTTGAGCTTGAGCTCGCGTCTTCCTACGTTCCAAGCGATTGGGATGGGAGGGAATTGAAATCCTTAAAGATGTTGATTTTCCTCTTGATTTTTTCAGTTGATATTCATTAACAAATCCGTTTATAGCCCATACAGTAATTAAGAGGGTAATGTCACAAACGATTCGGAAATCAATTAGAATAATAAATGAAAACTGCAGAGAACTGCCTTTTTTGGGAATTTCTCGTAAGCTTGCTATGAAAGATAAGTTCATAAAAGTTGTTAGGAATGATAAATGAAGTCTTTAATTACAATTTTTTTTTAAACTATTTTTCTTTCATTTTTACACAAAATTCGTACTTAAACGGAACGCTATAATTTGGAGGTAGGTCGGCTCCGCCACGATATGTTGGCAACGGCTTATCTAAAATTTAAAAAAATCGAAGTGTTTTAGATTCGGTATGACAATGGCTACAAAATGGACTGATGATATTGATTTTCAACAATTATTGTGAATTTGAAGTAACCAAAACCAAAAAAACTGAAACATTGTTCTCTTTTTCACTGTTATTTGTAGAAGCAATATAGTAAAAATCAATATTTTAACATGATAATAATCTATTCTGTGAGTATTCATGTGTAGAATATGTCGTTCAAATTTCAGAAGGATCGGCCCATGGGTTCCGGAGAAATCGTGGAGGCCGTCCGTAAAAACGTAGTTTTGAGAAAAACACGTTGAAATTTTTTTCTTTAAATAACAAATCTTGAAAAAACCTTACCAAAATTTAATCTGCGATGCGTACACCAAAGGAAGTGCCTTCTTCTTGCTCAAAACTTCCGTTTGCTACTAATCTGGCCTTCTTTCTTTCCGTTTCCCCACGGAAAATTATATATGAATTTATATGCAAGAAATCTCTGAATTATACGACACACATATGACGTATACCTCCCATATATGGATCATATACGAGGAAATATATGATAAATATATTTGCGATTCCTATATTATGGAATATATGACAACATGTACGAGTCGTATAAAAATCATATAGGGGAGGGTGGGGCAAAATGGATCCCCCAATTTTTTTTTTTCATTAAGCTTCCGTATTATTGAGTGGAAATTTAAGGAATATATTGATTTCACACCTTTAGTGAAGCTTTTTATTGGAATTCAAAGATAAATTTAATCAGAAAAGTGTTTACAAAGATGTGTCGTTATCACTATAGAATCTTCACGAATAATTCTGCTATTTTTATTGATTATTGTGTCCGCAAGAAGAATAAGACCATTGAAAATATTCCTTCTCATCATCCGGGATGACTTCCAGTGCAGGATGAGTTTTAACTCTTCTGACATACCAAGAAAAAAATAACTTAGTTTATTAGGTGGGTAGACTCAAAACCGACATAGCTATTTTGTGTCGGTTCGTGTGTGCCCGTGAAATGCGACTTTTACCCTTAGCTCAGCTCATTTTTGTTTATTATAAACTAAGAACCGTCTCGATTTTCCCCACCGAGAGATATCGAAGTCTTCTTCCAACCTCGGTGTTTTTCATCGCATAACTTTCATTTATTATTTGAATTTGCTCATCTTGCGTGGCTCATTTTCCTTATTAATTTTTTATTGTTGCTGCATTCATTCGTGTAAAAACCTCGAGATACGAAAAATATTGTCATAACATCAAAATTGATACTAAAGTGAGATTAACTGAATAATTGATTCCTGCATTTATTATCGCACCAAGTGATGAATATAAGTTACATTTCAATGATTTTCCGTCCCCCATCATCCACTCCTTGGTAAACCAAGTTTAATCTTCAACAAAATGACATCTGAATTCAAGTCTACAGTGAATGATGAAGACGGAAGGAAAGAAAAGCGAGACGAAAGGAAAGATGAAAAAAAATACTAAGTGAAAGTAACGGCTGAGCTTAGGCATCTGATTTTTCCTCATAAAAACTGAGAACCCGTAGATCGGCAATTCATGATAACTCAAAATACAGCTGCCACCACAGTTTGCGGTGAAATCTCCAATGTTCAAAAAAATAGCTTGCATTTCTACGTCATTTAGAGATTTTTTTTCTCCCCGATTTCAGTGAGATACTCTAACACATAGGAGTATAGATCGTAGGCGTGATTATGTTCTTGGTCCACAGACGTCCTAGGGTTTATTATTTTGACTGTGCGGACGCCCGCAATTTAGTTGCCATTGTAACCGAACAATTGTTGTAACAATTCCCTGACAAAATGTCCACACACTGTCCATAATTCTGAAGCGCAAACTATACGTGTTTATTTTTTTCATTGTGTGGAAAGAATGATTTGTTTCGTGAAAAATTTATTTACACATTGAGAATAATAAATGTCTGTCAATTCGCTTGCAATGTTTGGGTTTTTCCCATTTTTTTTGTATTTCTCTCGTTCACATCCATAAATCACAAATCTTTAAAAGGTATAAAATACGAAGACAAATCGCTTTGTTCAGTCCATTTTTGTTTAGTACAACTGAATGCTTTGATTCCATTTTAATAAATTGAAAAAATTGATTTTGGAAGCGAACGAAGTTAATGAATACTTCAACTGTCCTTACTTCTACCGACACGATTGAAGAATTTGCGCTGAGAAATGCTATAATTCGATCCACTCTGCTCTAATATTCTCCGAGAAATTTAAAAGAACATTAGCATTTTCTTCTAACATTTAAAGATTTTATTAACATAAACAATAAAAAAACATGCAACTATATATATATTCACGATTTTTTGTAATGGTATAAAGAGTACATAGCTTCAGCCCTTAGGCTTTCAAGTATATTTAAGTGATGTTTTGCATGTCGTAAGATCAGTGAGGATGATGGGGGTTTGAAGTGAAAAATAGGGAAAATAGCATTTTTGAAAATGCTACAGGTTGAGAACCCTATAGGATTTAAAAGAAGAATTTTTCATTTGTCGATTTTATTAGTCTTATTATCGTGAAAACTATGGGACCATAATTGATTGTATTATAACATTATCCAAGTCATATTTCCCTGGCTATGCAACGGGATTTTCAAATTCTCAGAAATCCATCAATTTCATCATGATTGAAGATGAAAATTTTCCAAACATTTTAATTATCTCTCAATTTCTCATAGAACATACTTTTACGTTGAAAAAAATTTTGTTTCATCCAAGAAAAGATATATTTCCTCTCTCCTTCTCTGACCAGAATTATTATTGATTATATTCGATTCAGTTGAGTTATTCAGTTTACGATTGGCTCTGAAAAAAAACAAGATTTTCCAACACTGTAATCTTAACCCAACCAAATAAATGAGTGTCAGTGATGAACGAGCGTCCTCGCAATGTTCCGGACCTTCATCATTCCTACTGTCTACAAGTTTCGTTGCTGCCTGTGTTTCAACTCGACTCCATGAACACACATCCTTGATACTTTTTTTTTCAAGATTGGAATGTTTTAACGAGAAGCACCAATGTTCCTTTTTCTCTCACCATTCAGGAGCAGTAAAAGAAAAAGAGAGAAAATAAAAATTTGATCATTTTTTTTCAGAAGTTTCATGTATAATTTCCTTTCCATCATTGTGACCACATCATTTATTATTTCTGGACTTCTATTGGGCTTATTCAACGATAACTTACTAGTTGTCTCTTAAAATTGATGGATTCTGAAAATAAAACTGAATGATCGGTATCGGTGACTCGTCGATGAATAAAAAAAAAGGAAAAAAAAACACACGGGTGTGGCAGTAGCTAAATGGGCCACCAACTTTAAAGACTTGGAGAATAGTAGCACACAGTGGAGATGAAGCCGATTGTATCCTTTTGGGTACAGTATATTTCACTCAATCGGTTTTATTAAGAATGGGTGTTTCTTTAGGGATAACAGGATGTCCCTCTGATTGTCGTCTTGTCTCGTATTATCGTATATTCTCCATCTTCTTTCACTATGAATGAGAATGTATAATGTACGCCCATCATCAATATTTCCATGTATATGTTTAAGTATTCATGAAAGAAAAAAATCCCGTGCGAGAGCAGTCACAAAACAGTAGTTAAATAAGATTTAAATCTAACTTAATTAAAAAACCATTCATTATTTACAGATTCTAATAACTCTTGATGGATCGAGAAATATCATCGCCACTGAATCGAAGGGGGTAGATGTCATTTTTTAAAGTTTTGTAGAGATTCATTTACTCGAGAGAGTAATAAGTTATACGCTTTTGTAGTTCCGTAAGAAAACATGGAAATTATGTCTCTTTGATTCTACATCCTCGACATTTACAGGGTCACAGGAGAATTTATGTCAAAGTTTGATATTGAGCCTTGTATGTGGATGTGTTTATTAAAAATATAAAGCAAGCTTCTTTCAACTTTTATAATGATTTTATTATTTTCAAGTTGAACACCAATCAATTATATGGAAATTAACGAAACTACGACTCAAATTCATCATTAATCATTTAACCGAACATTAATAATTGATTCCTCAACGGAGTTCGATTTAGAGGACCCAAAATGAATCAAGGAAATAACGGAAAGTTGATGACATTGTTTCCAAGAATATTTATTAAGAAAGAGAGTTAGGTCAATGTGTCCTCTGGCTCAAGGAATATTTAAAATATTAGAAACTCTACGTGAAGTTTTCCACGCACGTCTCGTCTAAACTGGGTTTATGAGTATGAAATTTATTTAAAAATTAAATGCTCCATTTAGGATGCGGATTTTTGCTTCATTTCCTAAAGACATTACCAGGTGCGGAACCTCCACCTCTCCTTCTGACACACATTCATTTTGTAAGTAAATTGTAAATTCACAAATTTAAATTGGGTTGAAAATGATGATCGATGTTCTTCAATTTTTCCGCGCTTGTTGAAAAATTTAATTTTCCTAGCGCTAGTGGAGTAAGCAAACTCCACAAGCTTTTGACGTTGCTCAGGATTCACGAAGAAGACGTGGCTGGTACGAATCCCGCAAGGCCCATAAGTCCCCAGATCATTGCATCCTGATGTGCTAAATGGAAAGGTTCCACTCGTCCGTCGTATAAAAGTTATGAAGATTGTAGTGGAAATAGAAGCATTTAATACATGTGGACTCATCAAAATTCTTAATTGCATTAACTTTTCTCATGGAGTGAAAAATAGATTTGCGTTTCTCCATTGCGTTACTTCAAGAACGCCAATCATTTTTCTAGTTTCTTTCAACGCGATTCCCAGAATCGTGGAATATGTTTCTTTTACAAGTCTTGGTATTCAGCCTTGGAACGAGGTGCATTTTACTGAAGTGCCAACTCCAACCCATATTCATTTAATATTCATGTGACATGTTTAAACAATCTTTAAACACTGATTATTATAAAAGTGCAAGTCGTTTATTGGAGGAGACACCGTGAATAATATTGAAAATGAGTGAATATGGCGAAAAAGAATCGCCCTGGCTCGGACTCGACCTGGTACCATCGTGGGGCTATACTTGTCCGGATGCCACGTCCTGACGTTATTTCCCAATGGAGATCTACCAGGTACCGTCGTTGTCCAAGATATCCACCGAAAACCTGTACCTGAAACATGCATCTAGTCTACTGTACTATTTCATTTACCTAGGTAAACTTCAAACCGGATTATGAAGTGACTCATAATTACTCACGCTTCAAAACTCTATTTCCAAAATTAGTTATTATTCTTTTAATGTTCCGATCATGATTTCATCCAATTATTATTATCAACTTAAATAACTAATAACAAAATGCTAGTACCCAGCCCTGGGGGGAATCTTGGGATAAACTTATTATCCAAATTCTCTGCTAAATTGGTTTTGGGGCTTGGATGAAGCTTGGTTCAAGCCTGCTATGCCAAGCAATCTTGGCTATAACTCAGTCCATGACTCGCTACCAGGCTTGCATGTGACTTGTATTGCCAACCTTGGACACAGACTAGCATCACCATCGGTTTAAGAAAGCTCCAACCTAGGGTTACCAAAGCTTGGTAAGCCACGATTGTTCCACGCTTGTTCCTTTTGTCAAAGCTTGGCACTTCCTACATGGGATAACATTATAGTCATGAAGTCTCCGTGTATTTCATCATTGGAAAATGCATTGTAGGACATTGTTTAGGTCATACACTTCCAAAGCATTAGAAACTTCCTACCTTATCGAAATTCGAGAAGAAATACTAGAATAAAAATTGCAAGTAAACGTAAAAAATACGGGGAGATCTATAAGTTAATAATCAATTCTCAATTCCCATTGTTCCAAAATTTAATTCATGAACTCATTTGAAACAAGAATAAATGCATTTTGAATAATATCAAAGGATGAGATTCACCTTCTAGATAACTTTACAAAGTAAAAGATAATGTAAGATAAACCCGAAGGAAAATTTCATTTAAAGCTTCACTTTATGTTTGCATAAAACGAAAACATGTGACAGGCTTTTTAACAGCCTGCAAAAGCTTTTTGGAAAGGACTACTCTGGCTTTTCTCTCTCTCTCTCCCTCCGTCTTTTTCCCTCTCCAGTTATATATGTGTGCATGGATCGTTATGTATGTGGAGGCCTATACAGTAAAAAAAAGGATGAAAATTGCTGAGTGGTGGAAGCTGGGTGTGCTTTACAGAGCAGTAGAGCAGGCGAACACGCGGGCTCTCCGTCTATGAAGATATGTCGCCGAGATACGTTTCAATCCAAGCACAGTCTCGCCCCCGCAGATAGAACCGATATTATTCAGTGAGTCTCTTCACTAATTCCATTCATTCTCTTCTCGTACATTTTCTCGTACATTCTCGTCAACGCTAGTTTCTCGAACGGGTTATACGGAGCCTTTCAGTTTGAATTTTAATATGTTTTTTTTTTCAAATGCAAAATATTTTCACATGGCTGAGAGGAAA
Source organism: Aleiodes sp. PSUC_FEM 10030003 (assembly GCA_018902275.1). NCBI lineage: Eukaryota > Metazoa > Arthropoda > Insecta > Hymenoptera > Braconidae > Aleiodes > Aleiodes sp. PSUC_FEM 10030003. The sequence continues at coordinate 14,074 of JABSMS010005641.1, forward strand.
TTGAAAAAAAAGTGGAGAGGAAGAAGGAAAAAATATCGTGTAATCAATAAAGTAAATTTTCGTCTACTTGTGAAAAGAATATGAATAGAAAAAATGATTCTGCGTTGAAGAAAAATAATATCATAAGCATGATCCAGAGTAGGAATTCAGATGTGGGGACCATCGGGACCTAATCAGGGTCTTATCTGGTTACCTGGTGTGGTCTTCATGAGGGGCGTCACGTTCGGGGGAATCAGGCCCGGGCAGGAGCAACAGTGAAAGACGTGATCGGGATTCCAGCCACAACCCTGATTGGAATCCTATTCACAGGCCTGATCAGAACTTCATCCAAAAGTCCGACCAGGCCACTCTGCTAGATAATTGCAAATGTATTGTTTTATTATTGCAAATTTACTACCCGTGCATTGTAGGTCTCTTTGGAGAGATCAAGAGCGAGATGTATCAGATTTTTTTTATACTTTATGTAATGTTGATATGAATCACCTAAGATTTGAATAGAAAGTTTTGATAATTTTATCTAAAAATTATCTTTTTTATTTAATAATCCTAAGTTTGTCCAGCTGTAAGTAACTGATTCAACTCTGAGTTTACAATCAATTTATTTTATCTTTTTATTCTATTCTATTCTTATTGACCTTATAAGCTATATGGAAGCCTACTCAACCAAATCGGAGTGGAAGTCTGAGCACTGCTTTATCACATCCGTATTCCATTTCAATCTTGCCAAATCGGATCCCATCCGATAAATACGGATCGGAAAACTCGGATCCGGTTATTTTGATTTCTACCATATGACGATCTTCCAAGATTAGTCAGAACACAATGAATAGATTCCTAATTAGGGGAGCTCTATACGATCCTAATAATGGCCTGAACAGGCGCACTCCATCGAACTTGTGGCTTTCACGTATGACAATTTCCTATGGACGGTCCATGATCAGGGTCATGGACCCTCCCTAGATATGTCCATAGATTTTCCATGGTCAGTCAATGGATATTTAAGAACATTTTCCATGGACATGATCATGGACTTGTGGTCTATGGACATAGCCATGGACTTTTTTTATAAAAAATTCTCCTGCTTTCTTTCCACAGATTCCAGCTATGGACAAATGAATTACCTCGCCTCCATGGACTTCCTTTCATCGAACTTATGACAAATTCTATGAACAATGAACTCAAGTCCATGGACAAACCGAAATCTATGTCCGTAGACCACAAGTCCACGGACAGGTCCATGGCCCTGATCATGGACCATCCATAAGAAATTTTCATACGTGTTCTCCATGGAGCTCAAACCACTTCTACTAATCAGGAAAATATTATATCCGGATGGAGCGAAC
>JABSMS010005652.1:0-15415 GCA_018902275.1 Aleiodes sp. PSUC_FEM 10030003
CTCACCTTTCACCTGGTTTTTGAGTTTTTGCGCTACGACAAATAGAACCGGAGATATTCCCAAAAACGTGATTTTTTCAATTCTCGAAAGGGGGACCCCTTGAAATCTTGAAGAAAAACTTGAATTTTCAAAGAAATAAAAAAAAATAATTTCGACACATGTATTTTTACTGAAATTTCCTCAGCTTTTCAATGGAATCATCAAAAAATCTCTGTTTCGAACCGTTGAATTCGAATGTCCATTCTACCCCACCTTCCCCTGTGTTCTTCACTTTCCGGGATATTTCATGAAGAATACTTGCAAAGATAGGTCAACTCATCTCGTTTCACATCTTCGCAACTGATTTCTCATTACATTTATTCATCTTTCATGAGGCCATACCTTTGTAGGGTCATTACTATTCACAGCCATGTCATATGGCTTGTTGATAACCAAATAGTTGTTACTGAGGTGTAATACAATTATTTTTGATTCGTCCTCCATTTTGTTATATAATTTCTTGTTTGCAATAAATGAGAGGATGGAGATGTTCGCAAAATACCTGCGATTATGTTCTCATTCGAAAATCCATTGTTGGATTTACAATCCGTGTTGATAGAGACGAATAAAAAATACCATTAATTTCACTGTGCATTTCCAACATGATGAGATAGAATAGGAAACTGCAGAAAATGAGTATCCCAGAGTACAGTCGATAAAACAGAAAAAAATGAGAATTTGAAAGATGTTCATCCAGCATCAAAATAATGAGGGATTAACTGTACTCGAGTTCGCTGGAATACTACCTTAATTAATATTGTCGCCGTAGAGTCAAAAGGGCGTATGTACCATTTTTTAAAAATCTACAAAAATTTTTTTTTGAGAAATTCAGGAATTTTTGAAGAGATCACTTCAGAAATTCCTGAATTTCTCCAACGATTTTAATGTGTGGTTCATTAATTTTTGGTTCACCATCAAATGTCCCGTGGTTACTGAAAAGGTTCGGTAATTTTTAATATTTTTTTTTTTTCAGTGTCCATAAGAATCAATTTTGATTTTTAATTACTTGAAAACAAAGAGGAAAATTTTGAAAAAATTCAGAGGGTTTCGAAATAACTCAATCTACATGCGTGAATTTTTCAAAAATTCTATAATTACTTCGAAAGCGGTACCCAACCTCCTAAAATATTTATTCCATTCGAATTCAATCGCGTTCGAATTTTTGAACGAAAGAATTTAAATCCTCGCGCGTCAAAGTGGCGCCATCTCAATAAAAAATTCCCCAAAATTGGTAAAACTGGTTATAGGGAATTCAATTCACGAATGTGCGTGGTCCGCTTCGGCGAGTATGCAACGGGCAAAAATCAGCGTTTGAAGTGGAGTCGGCAAAAAGAAACGCTCACCGCATATTAAAGTTAAATAAAAAACATTGAATAAACAGAGTAGTATTCCACGTTGATTGAATCAATGAACAGGATCAGTTAACACAGTTCAATAATGTTCAAATCTAAGAATGCAGTTGATCGTCATGTTCAAGAGTTATTTCGGAAGGTGAAGGATGAGAAAGAGGTGAGGTTAACCATTGGAAAATTCACACTTTCATTTCATTATGAACCGTAATAATAAAACAATTAAATTGTCACAAACAATCCATTTAATTCTAACAGATGAATTCAAAAATAGAACGTTTTTTTCTTGCATAGTTTTGACAGCAATAAGGCAACAGTCTTTTTCTCATTTCTCACTATCTGCCAATGCAATTTGGCGCCCGATTGTCTAATATAAATGTCCGCTCATGTGGGAATTGAACGAGAAAAAAATGGGTCATTGAAAAAATTTTCAGGCTTGTCAAAAAATCATTGAGGCAATACGTAAATTTAAAAGTGCACAAAATTATTTTTAATTTTTTTTTCAAGCATTTCTTCATTTCTTTAATCTATAAGTTGAGATTTATTCATAGACCGGCACGCTGCATCTATGACCCAACAAGGTCGTTATCTATCTCTCTCTCTCTCTTTTGTTTATGTTTTGTTTTTTTGTTCTCCGTTTTCGCGTCACTTGTGTTGTTAAGGTATTTCACGTTCTTTGAGAACGGAGTAGAGGGAAATAATTATTCTCAATGTTCCTCAGGAATTTTATAGGGATATAATAAAAGAATTGTTATCGTGGAAAGGCGAGTATAGCTCTAGATAGACTGATGAAATAATTATAAAAATTCATCGAAGTGCTGAAGTTGAATGATTTAAAAGAATGCATGTTGATTCTATTGTAAATATCTTTGGAGTGAGTGGGTTGAGAGAAAAATGTCTAGAGACCTTTTTTGTAGAGAATTTTATGAGCTACAAAAAATTATTCTTCATAAATTCTCCTAAACCTCGTCGTTTGCGAGATATTTTTAAAATGAACTACACTCGATTTTTACACTTCTCAATTTAACATTCCATTGCTGAATTCTTTCGCAAATATCTTTGGATTGAGTAGGTATAGTAAAAAATTTTGGGAGACATTTTTTGCAGAGAATTTTATGAGCTACAAAAAAGGTTTCCCCATCAATTTTCCGAATCCTCGTCGATTACGACACATTTTAAAATAAACACGTGTGATTTTTTAACTTTTCTGGCTGTACCACTTCGATTACTGCATTTTAATAGAATTTCCGCGTTGCACTGGGAATTTTCCCTCGAGTATTCTCTGGAATTTAAATAAAATCTGAATCTTTTTTTTTCTATTTCAGCGAAATCTTCGATGCTACAATATCGCAAAGCTTTATTACCAAGTGGGCGACTATGAATCAGCAAGACGTTACGTTTCAAGTTACCTAGAGGTGAAAGACGATTCCAGTGGGGCACACAAACTACTTGGTCAGATTCTTGAAGCACTTGGACAGAAAGAGGCTGCACTTGCTCAATTCAAACAGTCGCTTGAGCTTGAATCCAGACAGGATGATTTAGTTTTGAAAGGTATTGAATTGAATTTTGAAAAAAAAAACCATTACAGGATGAACGCATTAATTAACCAAGAAACACTGAAGGAATGAAATTTAATCTTGATTTCTTTTTTTTTCATTTTAAATAAAGTGATCGTTTTTAGTGGTTTTTCATTATTTTTTTGTAGAGAATTTCACAATCCACAAAAAAGGTCTCGTTAAATTATCCTAAGCTCCACGTAATCCCCAAAATCATTCCATTCCACCACTTCATCACTGGACTCTCTTACAAATATCTTTGAATTGGGTATGTTAATCGAAAAATATCAAGAAATCTTTTTTGTAGAGAATTTCACGGTCTACAAAAAAGGTTCTTGATAAATGCTTCTAAATATCGTTCACAAGATATTTCCAAAATTAACTTATCCTTCTCCACCACTTCACTATTGAATTCACCACTTTCTCCCTAATCTGCATCGAGTTTGCACTGAATTCCAATGAATCTACCCTTCCACTCAACTAAACACGCAATTTCCAATAATTTATCTTTCCCTAAATCCATTCCCCGAATTTCACTAATACGTTTATTCCAAATTTTTCAGTTTGTGAGCTTCTCTCTGACATGGATCTAGGCTTGGACGTGAACCGCATAAAATACTGGGTAGACAGAGCAAGTGAGAAATTCTCGCACAACCCCGTGGTTTTCCAACTAAAAGAAAAGATGCTAATGGCAGATAGGCCCAACGGCACTGACGGCGATCTGGAAGCTCTCATCGCTTCCGAACTATCAGCGCGTCCGCTCGACGTTAATCTCCGCGTGAAACTCCTGAAGCACTACATCTCAAAGAATCGTCTGGACGATGCGTACAAACATGCGCTAGAAGTTGAAGCAAGTTACGCTCACCGAGACAGTCTCACGTGGTACGAAACACTGTGCGATTTGCTCACAAAATTCAAGGAGCAGAGGCAACCAAATTCCTCTTTTTGGCTTCTCTACATAGCTTCGCTCGAGCGTTACGCAGCATTATCCCTAAAAGAGAACGGGACTCCCGTAAAAACCATCCCAGAAGTGGCAGCAGCGGTTTTCAACTTTGATCAAGCATTGACGCATGCAAAGCTCCAGAATTATTCCCAGAATTCCACATTCATAGATCAAATGTTCCGTCACATGTTGGGTCAACTGAATTACCACTTCGCCTGTTTTTTAATCAGAAGAACAAAACGCGAGCAAGGAAACTGGAGCGAAACAGGTCGTCTATGCAGTCCGCTGCTTCTCTCATCAATTCATTCATCGCCCATCGACCCAACACTTCCCTCAATAATGAACCTGAAGGATCAGAGCAAAGCGCTCATTCGCATTTGGCACCGCGAAGCTGCATACAGAGTTTCTCAAGCATCTCACGTCCTTCAAGAATATTCCAAAGAGGATCCCCGAAGGTTAATGGATAAAATCGACACATTCTGCGTCGGTGCATGGCGGGAACGTATCTATCAACGTATTTTCACATCCAAATCCCACATCGCAAAGATGTCTACGTCTTACTTCGCCAATAACAATTCATTACCACCTCCGCGGATGCTCCTCGCACTTGCAACTGTCAGAAAGTGGGACGAAGTGTCCGAGGAAGTTAATCCCTCATCGCTTCATCATCACGTCTGGCTCGGCATTGTCAACAAGCAACACCACCGTCGTAATATCGACATGAATTCAGTTTATCCAAATCAAACGTGCCACGTCTTCCCTGATCTCCAACTTTCCGCTTACAATTTGAGCCAAGCAGTACCAGACAGTCTCGGACGTCTGGACATTGATGCATTCCTCAACGCAACTATTCTCTGTTCATCCGCTCTCATTGAAGAACAACAGAAGAGCGGATTCTTGAACAGAGATCGCATGCCGATATTGCCAGCCGACGCTACCAACATTTTGTGCACGATAAATCAGGAAAAATGGTGGACTTCAGCTTACAGAATGTACAGGAAACCCGATAACACTGGGGACTTGATGGAAATTCGACAGGAATTGCAGAGAGGCTTGGAAGTAATTCGGTGCATCGGTAATCACGGACTGCACGTTAACATCATCGTGCATCTCGCCAAAATGTTTCATCATCGTGCCAAAGAATTGCAGATTTCCGAGTTGTCTCATGCAGATATTCCGATGCTTGAGGCTCGCTATGAATTGTACTGGGAGACGGCGATACCTTTGTTAGAGCGTCTGATCAACAATCAGATGATTCGTTCGACGAGCTCAAAACTATTTGATTATCAGGGAAAACAGATGAATAATGTTGAGCTTTGCAATGCTCTTGAGGAAGGCCGTTTGATTCTAGCGCGGAAATTGCTGAGGGAGAAACAGCACGAGCAGGCAATCGACGCTCTCCAGATTCTCAAATGTCCTGAAGCGTCTTACTTACAAGCGGAAGTTTACAAAACGTTAGCAGATGAATTAATTGGGTCTTTGCCGAAAGAAAGTCTGACGTCGGCTATCAGATCTCAGCATGTTGTGTTATTGGCGAAAGCCAGAAACTGCTATTATCTCACGCTAGATCGCTTGCGATCGCCCGGCGTTAACCCAAATCATCCATTAAATTCCGAACTTGGTACGAAAATTTCCAGTATTGAAAACGATTTGAAGAGGATTGATCCAGATTTATCGCGCAACGATTTACACAGGAATGACTGCGAGGTTCTATCCGACGAGAGTTATTCGTCGGCGCAAAGTGCTGCAGAGCAGAGAACAATGAATTCGCTAAACCACGGAATTACAATGAATACACCGCAGAGACACAGTCACAGAACACCAAAACAGTCAAGCACACCCCGACATCAGAATCAGGATGTTCTCGAACATTCGCGAAGTAGAATACAACTCGAAGCACGCCCAAGTCCCGAAAGACTTGATGCACAGATAAGACAATTGGTTTATGCTAAGGATCACGTCTTCCAGTCGATCGTAGAGCAGCACAAGTCACTGTTAGAATCCGTTAAAATGTTAGTAGAATCTGACAAACTAATCCACGAAAAATTGGAGAAACTGAGCAAAGAATTTTCCGAGTTTCGTAAAGAAAATCAGCAGAAACGCTCATCAAGATTATTGAGCGCCAATCAAAATGAAGATGATTATTCATACGCAGTTGATGATGACTACAGTGAAATGAATTACACACAACCAGTTGGAAATGCGTCACTTGCACCAGCAGTACCTACACCGCATCAAATACCTGGTAATCTATTCGCCAATCAGCGACATCCGTATTCTCCGCTAGTTTATCCAACACCAGGAGCACTTCCAGGTTATTACCAGGGTACATTGCCGTTCAATGATCCTCAGGCACATCACATCCCCCCGATTTATCCTCCCAGTGTTTACCAAATGCCACTTTATCCACGAGCCGCCGCGGTTGATCAAGGACTTGGTGGTATGCAGCCAGGAATATTCCAGCAGGGACTTTTCCAAAATCGTTTGATCGATCTCGTCTCACCAAAAACCGCTCAGGGTGCTCCCCTCACCATGCAAATGCAGAACTTGGATCTAACGCGATCTGAACCAGCTCCAGTACCGATTAATCAGTTCCCTGGAATCAAGGACGCGCCGGTAAATAAAGGACCACCGAGTAACGTGGTCATAACAACCTCAGACACAGTACCAACAACAGTGCCAACAGTTCAGCCGACATTGAGCGTGACTATTCCTCCACAGCACAGAAACGTTGGAAATGCTAATAAAGCAGTGACGACGACAACGTCAGTAATAAATCATGCGCCACACAATTATCAAATATCAATGCCTTCTCATGCTAATATTCCGACGACAGTCAATCTACCACCACTTTCTGCATCGGTTACTAACACAATAGCTGCGGTTTCCATGCAGGAAAAGGGGAAGAACACAAGTATTGTGTCAACTGGATCACACAATTCATCGATCGAGGCTGTCGAAGTTGAACACGATCCAATACCAGACTTCCAACCAGTAATTCCATTGCCAGCTGAAGTTAAAGTGACAACAGGTGAAGAAGACGAAGAGACATTATTTGTAGGACGTGCTAAATTATTCAGATTCGTCGAGAAAGAGTGGAAGGACCGTGGTGTTGGTAATATTAAATTGCTCAAGAACAAAGAGGGCAGGGTTAGATTGTTGATGCGACGTGATCAAGTACTGAAGATCTGCGCTAATCACATGCTAACGCCGGAAATGGAACTCAGCCAAATGCCGAGTAACGATAAAGCCTGGATCTGGGTGGCGAATGATTTCGCCGATGAGGAAGTTAAACTCGAGAAGCTCTGCGTCAAGTTCAAAACCGTTGAAGACGCGCAGGACTTCAAAAAGAGTTTTGACGAGGCGAAAAAGACGATGACAGTTTCACCAACAAAGTCAACGGAAGTTAAAAATGAAAGTAAGTCAACGCCGGTTGTTGTGGGTGGATTTTCCTTCACGAAACCACCGATAATAGCTCCAGCTGCTAAAGAAGATCCCAAAACTCCCAAACAAAGTGAACAGCCTCCTAAACCGAGTCCTTTCGCTGGATTTTCTTTCACGAAATCAGATTCTACAGTGACACAATCTCCTGGATTTTCATTTGGGAAACAACCGAGTGACAACAAAGTTTCGTCATTCAGCACGGGAACTCCACCAACAACTACTTTGGATACTTCGAAAGTAACTCTGAGACGTCCGCACGTAACCGCTCCTCCAGAAACCGCGAATGAGCTTTCCGGACTTGTTAATGAAGACAACGAAGCAGTTCTGTTCGATAAAAACGCGATTCTCATGCGAAGTGCTGGAGAAGGTCAGTGGAAAGATCGTGGTTCAGGTCTTCTGACTCTCCTCCTCGACACGAAAACCGGAAAGCTTCGTTTATTGATGAGAAAAAGCGATAACTCAAAGATCTGCTGCAATCAACCAATCTCTTCGACAATTGTATTCACGATAATGCCGGGAAGCCCCAGTATCATTGTCTGGACTTCTCAGGAACTCAGCAAAACCGGAAAACAAGAAAACTATGCTATTTCATTCCAAGACTCCGCCAACACAACTCACCTCAAAGAAACCGTGTCGAGTCTTCAAAAAATAATGGTAGACAACAAGATTCCACTCGCGAACATCACACGAATCAATAAAACTGTCAAGGTCAGTCTTCAAGTAAAACAGTCACTCGCGGAAATGTTCAAGCCAGCAAGTGGATCATGGGAATGCAGTTCCTGCTACACGAGAAATGATGCCACAGCGAGAACCTGTGTTGCTTGTTCTGCTCCTTCGGGAATAACTCAAACGGAATCAACAACAGCGACGAACTCCTTTGTTCCACTCTCTGAATTATTCAAGCCTGCTGCAGATTCTTGGGAATGTCAGGGATGCTACACGAGGAACACTAAAACGAATCAGTATTGCGTGGCATGCGATGCACCGAGTGATCCCTCACTACCACCGAAACCACAGTCAAGCGGATTTGTGCTTCTACCAAATTCAAACGCGTCAACTGCATTCACCTTTGGAATTCCATCGACAGAGGCTAAGGAGGAAGTGAGTAACTTGAGTTCCACGGGATTCCAGTTCGGCGGATCTACTGGGTTCTCGTTTAAAGCACCTGGAGCTGACGACAAAGCTGAACCCAAAGGTTTCACATTCCAACCAAAATCGTCGGAAAATTTCCTCTTCGGAAATCCGCAAAAGCTTGACGTTCCAGCGAAAGAGTCATTCACTTTCGGATCGCCCGGTAAATCATTCGACTTCCAATTCTCATCAAAGTCACCAGTTAAATCACCAGTTGCCGATGGCGATGCTAGTGAAGACGAAGTTCCGGAGAGTGAAGACGTTTATTTTGCGCCAGTTGTTCCGTTACCTGAGAAAATCGAGGTGAAAACTGGCGAAGAGGATGAGGAAATTCTTTATACACATCGTGCGAAATTATTCAGGTACGATGGAACTGCTAAGGAGTGGAAGGAACGCGGTCTCGGTGATATTAAACTTCTGAGGCACACTGGAACGAAGAAATTACGATTGATCATGCGAAGAGAACAAACGTTGAAGTTGTGCCTGAATCATTTAGTTCCATCTGACCTAGAATTGACGGCGAAAGACGACAAAACATGGTTGTGGAACGCCGCTGATTACAGTGACGGTGAAATCGATTACGTTCAGCTGGCGTGTCGCTTCAAGACTTCAGACGTAGCTGATCAGTTCAAGAAAGCTGTTGAGAACGCACTAGCAAATGATAGAGAAGATAATACAGAAGAAGTTCCGAAAACGTCAAAGTCATCGAGCGTAGGATCGGCGCAGGACATTCAGGTTATTTATGAACGGAAGGTAACTGACGAGGAGAAGGATGCAGCGCTGAAGTTGCAGTTGCCGGAGAATTTCTATGCATACAAGCAGAAAGAAGACTGTCCGGGATGCATCGGATGTAAGGAACCGGATGTTCCGCTTTTCGAGGCTGAAGGAAAATCAGAGGAAAGTGCTGAAGTAGCCGACGCTGCACCAACTATCAAATTGGCGCCACCGAAACTAACTCCGCCTCAACCAACAACTACATCAATGATCTTCGGCGGCGGATTCCAGAAATCATTGTTCGATTCATCGACAACGTTTGGAAAACAACCGATTTTCGGAAGCAGTCTTCAGAATGATAAAGTTGATGAGAAAAAATCGGGTTTCATTTTCGGTACGCAAAAGAGCGATTCTGATGCTGCTAAAAATATTTTTGGTGGCAACGTTACGGTTTGCAGTCCTTCCGAAACTACCCCGCGCACTTCCATCAATTTTGGAGAAGCCAGTACGAAGGAAGGATCGCTGTTCGGTAATACGCAATCGCTGTTCGGTGGTACAACGACAAAGAATATTTTCGGAGGAACTGGAAGCGGAATCTTCGGTTCAGAGACTCCTTCAACAGAAATTTTTGGAAGTTCCACTAAGGACCCACCGAGTTTCTCAAATCTAGCTGGATCCGGATCGATTTTCGGTGGAAATAATCTACCATCGACCACTCCAAGCGAAAGCAACAAAGGATTCTCCTCGAAGTTCACGTTCACTGATTTATCCGAGAATAATTCATTCTCGAGTAATTTGTTCACGCCAAAAGCACCTGAAAGGACAGAACCGAAGGACGATGGTTTGAATTTCCTGAAGACTGAGAATACCGTAACGTTTTCAGCACTTGCTGCAACTGCCACTGAGAACGTTTTCAAAAAAGACCCGAACTTCTCGTTCGCCGGTGCAGGTCAATCAGTTTTCGGCGGAAAAAACCCGAACACAACTGTCTCAAGTGTAAATACAAGCGCATCGAGTGTCGACAAACAAACACCAAAGAACGGCGAAGATGGGGAGGGAGAGGAGGCCGATAATGACGGACAGGAGTATGATCCTCATTACGAGCCGATTGTTCCTCTTCCAGACGCAATCGAAGTCAAAACTGGCGAAGAGGAAGAAGTCAAAGTATTCTGCAATAGAGCAAAGTTGTACAGGTACTCAGCTGATACGAAAGAATGGAAGGAACGGGGTGTCGGTGAAATGAAAGTGCTTCATCATGCTCAACATGGAACTTATCGTTTGCTTCTTCGTCGCGAACAGATTCATAACGTTGTTTGTAATTTCTTGATAACACCGGATTTGGAATTGCATACGCTGAATACTTCGGATCGCGCGTGGATGTGGGCTGGAATGAATTTTGCCGAGGAACCGCCGGCGGTTGAAGAGTTGGCTGTTAGGTTCAAAAATTCGGAACTGGCGGGAGAATTCAAACTAGCTGTTGATAAGGCCAAGGAAGATTTGAATGCGAGGGGCGGAAGTTACGCGAGAATTGTAGATGAGGAGGAGGAGGCGGAGGAGGAGGGAGAGGATGATGAGGACATTCATTCGCTGATGTATGAGAACACAGCTACACTCATGTTCGCTGATGAAAACTTGGCTTGGAAGAGCATTGGGCAGGGAGAAGTTAAGATGGTTTATGACTCGGAGATATTCGGGGCGAGGATCCTTTTTGAGACGATGCCGGGGCACGTTGTTTGCAGTACTCTTATCACTATGGAAACGGAAATGGAGGTGGAGGGCAATTGCTGTGTTTGGACCGCTACTGATTATGCTTTTGATCCGCCAACTGTACGGTCGTTCAAACTGCAGTTCGTTAATGAAGATGAGGCGCAAGATATGTTAATGAACTTTAAAGATGTAAGGGTTTTTTGAATATTATTTGAGGGGCAATTTGGGGGAGGGGGATTTTTGAATGGAATTTTTCATTGAAGTTGAAGGAATTTAGTCTTTTTAATTTTCATGGTAATTTATTTTTTTTGGTGTCGGTAACTGTGGATTTTGGATAATTAGAAAATTTATTGAATTTTGAAAATTGGAAAATTGAATTTAAGAAATGTGGAAATTTTGGGCTTTTGAGAGAAACTAAAATACCAATTCTTGAGCGAAAAGAAAAAGAAAATTAGTTGAAGAAAGAAAAGAAAAAGAACATTCCTTAAACAAAATGATTTTAGTCGGAGGAAATTGAGATGGGATTTTCGTTTTTTGAAGGTAGGAAAATTCAATTTTTTGCTATTGGAAATTGAAGTTTTTTTTGTTTCTCTAGGATGAGGATTTCTCTGAAAAATCTAATTTCTTGTGAAACAAAAAAAAATCTTTTGAAAATCAATAAAAATTGAATTTTTCGAGAAAAAAAAATTATAGCTTCGTTTTTCAATGAATTTTCACAATTTTATTCTCTAACGCATTTTGCACACAAATTTTTCCTTAAAATTTGAAGAATCAAATTTTTCAAAAAAAGAAGATATTCAATTTCTGATGAAAAAATTTAATTTCCTCGAAAAATCTTAATTTTTGTAATGAATTACTCAAATTCTATTTTTCAATGCAATTTCCATCACAAATTGTTCCTTACTTCTCAACAATTCAATTTTTCAAATTTTATTTTTGAAAATTTCCGTTAAGCTGTCCATTTGACCCCATTCCCCTAAATTCCTCAAAGTATAATTATCTCAAACATTATTATCTCATTTGAAGTTTTGCATAAAATATTAATTTTCCCCATCTCTACTTTATTTTCTCTTTCCAGTATTAATTAATAAATCTCAATTAATCCGACGAAAAAAATATAAAAAATAATATTTCTTGTTACAGGGTCAAGAATGTGCCAGACAAGCCGGCATTAGTGAGAACATTTGCTACGAAGGAAACGACGATGAACAATAATAAAAAGAAAACTTAAATAATAAATTGCTAGATAATTTTTATTAATTGATGCCGTTAAAAACGAGTAATTAAGTTCACAGAAATTCGGTATTAAAGTTGCAGTTGAAGCTGTGCCCTTTTTTCTTTAAGAAAGAATGATAGAAAAATATTGATAAATGTGATTTAGAGGATCGAATCCCCCGGTTTTTTAAATTATTTTTTTTGTTTATTAATAATCCCGCAAGAATTTCCAAGATACGAATTAAGAATAAAAAAATTATAAACACTGATTTTTATCAAAACAAAATAAGCAAAAACAAATAAAAAATTTATTCAACTGATTAATTAATTGTAAAACAAAATAAAAAATCAAGAATTACTTGAGTTTGCATAATAACTTTTTTACCTCATCTAAAATATTTTGCATCACTCTTGATAGATACAAAAGTTCAAAGTCCATATTCTGATCCCCACTCCAACGCAACAAATCGAATGAGACTTTGGACCTTCACTGCCAAGACTATACGAATGTTGTGATAATCCAAGTTCACTCAGTGAGGAACCGATATCTGCATAAGTTCATTTAAAATTTTCCGTAGTAATTCAATTTGGAATTAAATCCAGAAAGATGTCGGTTATCACGAAAGGTAATAACGAATTTATTTAAATTCAAATCCGTGGAACTTCAACGGACACTCATTAATTCAATTGAAAAATCGTTAAGTGGCACAGCGTATTTCTCGACTGACAGATAAGAATTGAGTGACAATGGAATTTGCATTCATTTTTTGTTCGTTTTTTCAGGAATTTATTTTGTTGCTGCTAAGAGAACTCCATTTGGAAAAATGGGGGGCATGTTTGTCAACAAAAGTGCTACGGAATTGGCGGTGGTTGCTGCAACAAGTGCCATGAAAGCTTCGGGCCTCAGACCAGAACAGATTGATCATGTTATATTTGGACATGTTTTAGTGGTATGTAGTACATTTTTTTTAAATCAATCATTCATTAATTTATGATGGATGAAGGATTTTTTTTCAATGACAATTAACGGGAGAGTGGAAAAATGGAGATTCCTGTGTAACGGTTTGAGGTAGAATTTTTTTGAGGGTTTCATTGGAAAGTTGAGGAAATTTCAGATGGAAAATGTGGGCTGCAAGTGATTTTTTTGAATTTTTTGGGGGAATTCGAAGGCGTTGAAGAGGAATTGAAGGGTTAACCTTCATAAATTAATTCCATCATCTCTTGTCTTTCGTTATTTTCAGTCATCATCATCCGATGGAGCTTTTTTGCCGAGACACGTTCTGCTGAAATCTGGAATCCCACTTGAGAAACCTGCACTTGGAGTTAATAGATTATGCGGCTCTGGATTCCAATCTATCGTGAATGGAGCGCAGGTATTTTCAAACAATTCGTTAACTCATATTTTTGAAGTTATTTTGGACAAAACGGTAGGTGGGATGAAAAGAATATGGAAAGAACAGGATTCCACCATAACATCTCCCCGACGAAAACTCCTTTGGAGAAAAATATAGATTTTGCTGAGAAAAAAATACAAAAAAAATTGATTTTTGAAAAAAACGCTTTTTGACTAACACAAGAAATTCGACGTCTCTGAAGAATCCAATTTTTCATTTTAAAAAACCCAAAAAATTTCCTTTGAAAGTCAATAAAGATTGAATCTTTCCAAATATCATTAGAAAAATCATTCTTCTAATGAATTAAATTCTCAAATTCTCCATTCCAATTATTTATTCCCTTCCCTCATAATTTCAGAGTATAAATTGCGGAGAATCATCAATTGTTTTGGCTGGCGGTGTTGAGAATATGAGTCAATCGCCATTTATCGTTAGAAATATTCGCTTTGGAACAGGACTCGGCCAAAAAAATGAATTCGAGGATTCATTGTGGTTGGGTCTTTTCGATACTCATTGCGGTCTTCCAATGGGTTCGACAGCGGAAAAATTGGGAGCGAAGTACGGTATTACCAGGGATGAAGTCGATCAATTTGCGCTCAGAAGCCATCATAATTGGAAAGCAGGTAAAACGCGTCACTAACGCTAGACTGGTCACCTTATGAGGGAAATGCCGCAAAAATTATTTTGATTTTATTAAGAAGAAAATGCAGGACAAGAGAAAATTTCTAGAGATCAAATCTATTTATTTTAAAAAGAACATTTTTTGGCGATTGGACACATGACTCATTAAAAAATAAATAATGCATTGATGCTCCGATTCCTTTCAGCCAATGATGCTGGATACTTCAAGAATGAAATTTCTCCAGTAATGGTGAAAGTTAAGAAGCAGGAAGTCGAGTGTACCGTCGATGAGCATGCGCGTCCCGCGGTTAAAATTGAAGACTTCAAAAAATTACCAACGGTTTTCCAAAAAGACGGATTGGTCACTGCTGGAACAGCGTCGGTAAGTATTATTCTGGAATTTATTGTATTGAATATTAACTCATTTAGATTTAAGGTGGAACACTAGTGCGATGAAGTTGATCCAAATGCCATAAAAAAAAATTTTCAGCGGTCTCGAATATATATTTGCAATACTACCAGAAAATTTCGGGTGAATTGCCTCAGCCGATTCTTTAAAATCAATTTTTAAAAATTGCATTTATATCGTTGCCCTAGAATCAGAAGGGCGTAAGTGTCATTTTTTCTTGCTGAATAATGAAAGGGCGTAAGTTAGTATTCTTATGAAAAAATGAATGCAGATTCAATTTTCGTAGATTGTTAAAAAAATGGCACTTACGCCCTTTTGACTCTAGGGCGACGATATGCACAGTTTTTTTTTGGCCGTTGTGGTTCTGGTATTCGTAGAGTCGTACAAATTCTAAAGAAAGTGAATAAATGCACCGACCTTCCACCGGCAAAATTTTTTCAAGAAATATTCAGTTAATGATGATTATTTTTTTTAGTTCATAATATACGAAAAATCGTTTCAGGGAGTATGCGATGGTGCCGCTGCTGTGGTTTTAGTTAGTGAGGATGTGATCAAACGTGAGGGTCTGAAGCCACTTGCACGCTTGGCTGGTTACTCAACCACCGGCGTTGATCCGAGTATCATGGGAATTGGGCCAGCACCAGCGATTAAGAATCTCCTCAAAGCATCAGGCAAAACTTTGAATGATATAGATTTGGTAGAGGTGAGTCTCGAAGAATCATATCAATGAATAGGGGAAGGTGGGGTAAAATGGACACTCGAATTGAACGGTTTGAGATAGAGATTTTCTGATGATTCCATTGGAAAGCTGAGGGAATTTTGGTAAAAATACATGTGTCGAAATTAATTTTTTTTATTTCTTTGAAAATTCGAGTTTTTTGTCAAGATTTGAA
>JABSMS010005663.1:0-15398 GCA_018902275.1 Aleiodes sp. PSUC_FEM 10030003
TAGAATATGAAAATTAAAATTCCATTGTTATAAATAATTTCAACTATTGTTTATTTAATAAATAAACTTTTGACTGTAAACCCGTTTGAAATTTTTTTATGATTTCATCTTGCACTTATCTGCAGATATAAAAAAAATTATCAAATTCTCGGTAACTCTGCTTTTCATAATTTTCCACCGTATACTTTATGGAATATAAATCATCACAGTTACTACAAATTGCTGTGGTGAAGTAGAAATAATGAAATTCCTCAAGAGTCACTGAATTCAGTGATCTTCTCTTACAAATATCTCGGAAACTAATGGAGATACGCCCTTTTTACCCTAATGCTTATTTGTAGAGAATTTCAAGATCTACAAAAAAGCCCTAAGATAAAAAGGACGTATCTCCACTAGTTTCTGAGATATTTGAGAAAAACAATTCTCAAATCCTCTTCGCTACTGAATCCAGTTATACTGGGGATTTCATTATAATTACTTAATTATCGATCCCATTTTCATGCTGATAAGGAAGGAATTATATCAAAATCTTCAGCCGTCCATACATCCTTTCCGTCTGCAGATAACCAATGGACATCCGCCATCCTCTTTAGTCTACGGTTGGCAATAAGAAAAACGGATTTCCGTCGCAACGATAATGATTGAATTGGCCTAGGCTGTTCTCAATTTCAAACAACAAAGTTAAGACAACAATTGCCAGTAGAAAAGTAATGGCGGTCGCGAGTAATTCTTTTGATAGTTGGTTAGCAAAGAAATTACAAGCACTGAATACCGATGAGGGTGTCTTTGGTAATTATATTAAGGGAATATTGGAGGGCGATGAAACAGAGGACGAGAAGACTGAGGCACTCGAGAGTATACTTTCGGGGATAACGGTGAGGACCGTTCGGATTGTGAGGTTAGATTGCACTCGGCGTTTAATTAACAATGAGTTTGGCAATGATTCATGCTGAAAGCAGAAAGAAAGAATAATACACAACTTACCCTTTCAGTGTTTTCCCGGATATCAATGACAACGATTCTTGCTTTTTTTCAGGAGGACAATATTGGTAAACATGTCTCGGAGATACTTGCCGCCTGGGTAGAGTGGCTTCCAAGTGAAAAAATTAATGATACTGTAGGACCAACTGAGGATGTTGAGGTACGTCTGGCGAGAATGATGGAGTCCCAGAGTTTACCAACAACAACACAACGCAGTTACACAGCTGAGGAATTGAGAATACGAGAAGCTATACTGTCGCAATACTCACAAATGTCTGATGGAGAAGAGGAGGATGACGAGGGCGAGGAAGTTGCGGTTGCCAGTGCAGATTGTGGCATTGAAAAAAACACAAATGCTGCCAATATTGTGCATCAGGAGAGAGAAAAACGAGAGAAAGCCAAATTGGAGAGTCAGAAGAAGAAAGAAAAGGACAAAGAAGATCGGTAAGAATTTTTAGATTAGTCTGTTGTGCAAAGTGAATGTATCTTTTTTAATTTGCTTCAGCTTACAAATTTATTATTTACTTTCTTAAATTATTTAATGAAATTTTTAAATTAATTTTCTTACAGTGAAAAACAGAAACAAATGAAAGAAGATAAAAAAGAGAAACGCAAAACAACCAAAGGAGAACGTAGAAGATAGCATTGTGACAAATAATCTGAATAATTGTATTACTCGTTTATCCCTAGAATCTTCAGAAAAATGAACAAACCATATAGAAGTAATGTATTTTGTCCGCATGTCATGAATTTTCTTTCGGAATGAATCAATTTTATCGATCTCTATTCAACTCGAAAGCGTAAATAGTTTCAGTTTATCAAACATTGAGAAAACACAAATGTATATTCTGCCTTTATTCGTAATAAATGTTCTTCTGTCTAACAATAAATTTTGTCTAGTTGTATGAAATAATGACGAGAATTCACAGGAATTAATTAGTCATCAATAATCCGATCATCCATTTAATAGTAGTCACCAATTTTTGATTAAACAACGAGATTAATCTCTTCATTATTACACTCACTGTGTCCAAGTATGAATGGCCAATTTCTCCTTGATATTCTCGCTAATTCTCCACGCAATAAATTAAGTAAATCATCGAGATAACGGAATTCATTCACATCACGATGTAATCGCGTTGTTTCATTCTGTAAATGATCAATTTTACGTTCTTCACATTGAAAATCAACTTTCAGTAGCCCAATGTCTCTGTAAATATCTCTGCTATTTTCTTCCAATTGCTTAACTTTTTCTTGCAGCTCACTGAACAAGCCCAGAGTAGTTGAATCTGGTTCGATTGATCCCATATTTTCGTCTTCCTCTTCAATCGATAATGCGAATCTCGTGAGACGATCATGGGTAGAAGCGATAGTAGAGAATCTGTCGTTAATTGAATAGCCTGAGGCTATGGATGCAATGGAGTTTCTTTGGAGTCCTTCGAGAATAGAAACTACTTGACTCAAAACTCCGCTGTCTTGATGCTGAATTAGTGATGAATACATGTGTTAGACGGTGGATGTAATGATTAATAATAGTATTTTATCCGACCTTGGTATCAGTTCATAAATTCAGTAGTGAAGAGGGAAAACAGGAGAAGTCGATTTTTTTCGCCGATCTCTTACAAATATCTCGGGAACTAATGGAGATACGCCCTTTTTGCCCTGATGCTTTTTTGTAGAGAATTTCAAGAGCTACAAAAAAGCATTAGGACAAAAAGGACGTATCTCCACTAGTTTCTGAGATATTTGAGAAAAACAATCAGTAGTGAAGAGGTAAAACAGGACTAGTCGATTTTCCCTGCCAATTGTTTTTCTCGAATATCTCAAAAACTAATGGAGATACGTCCTTTTTGTCCTCATCCTTTTTTGTAGCTCTTGAAATTCTCTACAAAAAAGCATTAGGGCAAAAAAGGCGTATCTCCATTAGTTTCCGAGATATTTGTGAGAGAAGATCGGCGAAAAAATCGACTTATCCTGTTTTACCTCTTCACTACTGATTTATTGAGAAGATACGGAATTCCTTTCAAGAGTGAATGAAAATAATACTTTCGAGGTCTTACCTGACATTCAGATAACGCCGAGACATTTGTCAATTCATGCAACAAGCAAACCGGTGATTGACATGCAAACTCACTCGGACTGCCGTCATCAATTTGGATTTCCAGACTATCTTCGCCGGGTGATCTCCTCTGTTCCTCAAAAATGTTATTCAAATCTCCGTAAATTGAGGAGTCGCTGCTCGTGAGGTCGGGTGTCTCGTAACGAACAGGACTCTCTCGGTTCGCAATTTCCAACACATCTTCAGTCACATGTTTCTTGCTTTCCCTCTTTGGATGACGAGCCCTGGGTCGCTGGGGTCGACGTATTGAAAGGGGGACACGAATCTCAGGAGCACCGGGATCTAAAAGAGCTTCCAAATTCAAAGCTCCTGAAAGGAAAAAATAATTTCTGTATTAACATTTGCCTTTCGATACTCCAAAAAAATTTGGCGAGAGAATCGGTGAGATTTTCTGATTCCATTGGAAAGCTGGTTAAATTTTAGTAAAAATACATGTGACAAAATTAATTTTTTTCATTTCTTTGAAAATTCGAGTTTTCGGTCAAGACTAAAGGGGAATGGAAAAAATTCACTTTTTTGAGAATATCTCCGGTTCTATTGGTCGTGGCGCAAAAACTCAAACACCAGCTGAAAGGTGAGCTCATTTCCCATCGATTTACGTAGTTCAAATTTTTTTAATCGATTTTTCAATTTTTTACAGGTCATTTTCTGAAAATCAGTTTTCGCTCTCTATCTACTTGAAAAATCGATAAAAAAAAATTTGAACTACGTGAATCGATGGAAAATGAGCTCACCTTTCGGCTGGTTTTTGAGTTTTTACGCTACGACCAATAGAACCTGAGATATTCCCAAAAAAGTGATTTTTTTAGATTTTTGAAAGGGGGACCCCTTCAAATCTTGACCAGGAAACTCGAATTTTCTAAAATATCAAAAAAATTAATTTTTACACATGTTTTCCACTTGAAATTTCCTCAGCTTTCCAATGGAACGATCAGAATAGACCTATCTTTAATATTTCCCTCGATTTCTTGCAATTTTCATAATATATAACATCAAAATCACTGTGTGTCCATTTTACCCCACCTTCCCCTAATTTCTCTCACTCAAGTTAGGGGGGATTGAATTAATGAGTCCAATCAGAGGGATTGATATTGATTTTCCAAGGAAAATGTGGTACGAAATTCGTGGACAAATGACATGTAGTTTATTCTTGGCGATAACTCGTTAAGAATTAGGTTTGAGAAGATTCCTAGTGAACACGAACCAGGGTGAAGGCCAGACTTTTTCATGCTCTGGCTTTCAGGGAGAAGAGCCAGTCTGGCAATTGTTTATATTATGTTGTTTTTATGGAACACAAATTTCACTTCGACTTATATGTAAAATTACCATCAAATTTGCTCCTTTCTTATTCTTCAATTTCGATTGTTCTTTTCATATAAAATAAATTCAATCAGAAACAATTTTTTTTTTCTTTGTTTCAATGAACCCTCTGACTCTAACCGCTATCCCCACTCTCAGTAGAATGATGATGAAATTCAAGGGGAAGGGGGCCCAGCGGTCACGTGGCTGCTAATGATAGCGCGCAACCAACGTGACATCATTCACATTCATAAACGTGACGGTAATTGGCCGCCCTCACACCGTTACAGTTTCATGCGCTTTCCGAATCGGAGGGTTAAAATTCACTTCATTCGAATTTCAAATTAATGTAGCACTAATATGGAAGTGTCAATTATATACGGAAAGATATATTTCAAAATATATTTCCATGTATGAATTATATACCAAATGTCCCAATTTCATATATGTGAAGATATATGCTTTCATATTCCGAAATATAGAATTTATATAAATCTATATATTTCACTGCGGAGGGCATCCTATATCCAAAGCGGCTCTGCTATATCAAATTTTACTCAATTTAATGATATAGTAAAAGAACATGTCGAATTGATGCACTCTCTTTGATGTTTGTGCCAATCACTGTTAACTCATGGGAAAATCGAACACAAACGTTTCCATCTTCGCAACTCTTGTTGACGAAATCAATAAAGCATGCATGCTGCTCATGATTGATTTCTACAGTTCAAAAGTTGGAGTAATCAATCTATTGAGAATTTTTATATTTTCCATTTAATATTCAAAGTTAGTTTTCAATCAATTCTTATCCTATGATAGCACCTCCCTTCTCCCATGACGTCACTGATCAGCAATTCTTTGACCTACAATGCAAGACTTTATATTACATTCTCTCTTTCCATTTGTGCCTTTTCCTATTTATCTATTTCTTCTTTGACAATCTCGAGAACTTTGACGTCGATGGCGGATTTTCATTAAAGAGTCAACGTTTACAAATCTTATTTCACATTTCATACAGAGTGCTTGAATATAGAGAATTCTTCTACGAATTGCATAACTCAAATGTAATTTTTGTATTTGTACTTTTCATGAAGTCTAATAGGAATCAATCCTTCGAAATCTAATCTTATATCAAATGCAGAGCGTGTTTTATAATCTGCCTGCGGATCGTGTTTTCAGGATCGAAACACCAGGATCAATATTACCGAGATCATTTGACGCGTTACTTCTAAATCTGCTTGTTTCCGAGATATCTACAAAGTAAGCTAATGGGAACATTGTTAAGTATCTGATTTTACAACTTCAAAACTGAAATTGAAATTCTCATGTTCATTTAAATTTCGCCAATAATTGAAAAGCGTGACGACGGTAATTTTCTTAAAATACCAAAGAATTCATAAAAAAGTGAAAAGACGAAACTACTCCAACATAGGACATAAAAAATTCAGTGACAAAGTGGTGGAAACAAGTCAATTTTCCTTTGTTATCAGTTAGCACAAAATACTCGGAATTTAATGAAAATTGTGAAATTTTTGAGATTCCGAGGGGGAAGAGTTTGATATCATTGGATCTGATTATATCTGATCAGATATATTCTGATCAAAATTGAGTCTCTACCTAAATAAATTTTGTGTATCATCCATAATTACATATCAAAAGATTTCAGTTGGTGTGGGTAGATCTCGACAGATCTGGAAGTAGATTTGAGCAGATATAATTGGATCTGTGGCCAGATGCAGACAGATCTGGAAATTCGTGAGGTCCACTGCAATGTCGATCGGTATCTAGCCAGAACTGAGCTCAGATCTATGTAAATCTACTTGGTCATGAAAATATCTGATTTGTGAGATCTAGTTAGATAGGGACCAAATTTTAATAAATTTATATTTGATTAGATCTGCTCAGACATAATTAGATCCAATTATATCAAAAAAAATTCTCACTCAATGATCTGTATCTAGCCAGATCTAAGCCTAGATCTATGTCGATCTACTTAATTACGAAAATATCGGATTTGTGAGATCTAGACAGATAGGAACAAAATTTTGATAAAATCATATCTGATTAGATTTGATCAGATATACTTAGATCCAATTATGCCAAACTTTTTTTTCCGGAATTCAACATTGGTTCTATATTATGGAAAATATTCTGTCGATACGATAGTCATTGGCATGCCTACGTTGCACCGATTTTCGGCTAAGTTTCTTTTTCTCGACAAGCCTTCCACAGATCTTTCTCTCACTTCACTATTCCAATATCCTTCATGAAAATCCTTACCAGTAGTAGTAGCTACAGTGGTCGCAGTAACCGGAGACTTAGGAGTTACGTCATGCGTCTGATTACTGAAACTTATTTCATCGACCAAACTGTTATTGGTCCAAGGTGTATAAGTAACATAAATGTGTGTACAACGATAAACATCACTGGTGCAACCCTCACGGCACGATGACCAGGTACAATTAAATATACCAACAATATCTTCACGTTTAACTGTCGTACATATAACTGGTTCTGGTGAAAAATCAGCTGCTAGTGTACTTATAGCTGGATCAACGTAAAGCGGCACTAGAAATAATAATGCAGCGCCACAGGATGTTGCTACAAGTGTTAACGCAGATGTTGCATAAAAATTGAAGCGCTGACGGCATGTACGCCGAGGCGGACGGCGCCGCGAAGCGCCAAAACCGAGTTCCAACAGTTTGCGACGACGTAATTCTTGTTCTTTTACTTCGTATTTTTGATTATTTGATTGACTCTGACTGCTCGCGTCAAGCAGTAACTCCGAGCTGCTATCGCGCATTACCCAAATTGAAATATCCTAATTGTTTTCTTTTTTTTTAAATCTCCAGACCTGTCTGGGAACTCCGAATGTGCTCAGTTCGATGAGCTGCGATACATCATCAAATTTTTTGCTTTATCCATGAATTCTCATCCACAAATAACGAATGTTTATCTTCTCACTCTCTTAGTTGTCGTTGAAGGACTTGTTTTTTTAACGTGTCCCACGGTACAGCACGATCGAATAATCGCCACTGAGAACGTACGTTCCATGAATCCCATTAGTCTTGGCCACATTGCGTTTTTATTCCGTATTTATTATTTAACTTCACGTAATTTACATTGCTTTGTTAATTTCAATTAATTGGATAATCTTTCGGGGATGATTCATCGTCAATGTTTATTTAATAATTTAAGATGTTTGAACACTTTTTTAATTGCGAGATTTATTCATTAATTCGATATTCAATAGTCACATGTTACGCTCACTGAACTGCAATGGAAATTCATTAATAATTCCGTGTGCATGATTGAATTGAATAATTAATTATTTTTTTTTACTGTCAGGTAAATTATTCAATTTTTAATTTATACTTTTAAAAATTGAGAAATTACTTATTGATTCAATAACATTATTTTCAAAAAATTCGCATTAAAAATCAATCAATTTTAAAATCATATAAATAATTAGAGACAATGATTTTTATCTCGTTTCATTGTGCCGCGATTCGCCAGTTAGAGCGCGACTGTCACTGATAGCTTTCACATTCTTAGAAGCAACCTCGCGGACAGGGCGGGGTTCTGAACGCGCCGGCGCTTAGGCAAGGGGAATAGAGAGAGGGAGGAAATAGCACCCGCCACATGAGGGGGGGAGGGATCCTCTTGTTTACGCGCCTCACACTCCTCAACATCAAGCGCTCCTCCATTCTTCTTGACATTATCATTTTTTAATTGCTTCTCATAATTACGCCAATTCTTTTTTCCGTTTCTTAGCTGCTTTCTGAATATTTTTCACCTTTAATTTATCACATCCGACGATTTTTTTTTCCTGTCATTCTTCCCGCAGCTTTTCTCGTGATTACGTTCTCATTAACCAAATTGGATATTTTTTTTCATTCTAAATAATTCACGTGAATCTCGGAATAATTATCTTGATTGGTCGCGCGAAGATTACTGGTCTTTACGCTTGACAATTTTTTTTTCTGTTAATATTTTATGAAGAAATTTTGTGGAGTTAGTAATAAACTAAACTTATCTGCAAATCTACCGTGAAATATTTGGAGAATAAAAAATTGTTTATTATTTTGTTTATCTCTGCATGAAAAATACTTTGGCGTAGTTAGGAGAACCTTTGCCTCTCTCCCATCAATAAAAAAGAATTCCTGAAGAAAAAAAAAATACGAAACTCGCTTGCATTATCGATTGAATAGCATTTAAGTTACGGGTTAGAAAAGTTTGCGCATTCTGTTGAAGAAAATCGATACTAGTGGGTTTGTGACATGTCATGTTATACTCAAAGTAATGCACATACCATGAAAACCGCTCTCTATTTGTTCATCCATCTAATCCGTCCTTCTGTTGTTTTTCTCTATTTTTTTATCACCCATTGCTTAGTTTCCAACCCAAGGAATTCTTCAGTGTCCTGAAGATTAACCCTCATACACAACTCTGTCGAGGAAGGTCGCGCGAGACTCACGTACACGATCATCTGTCTCACTCACTCACAGCCTTCCTGTCCTCAAATATGTGTTAGTCTACAGCAAGAAATTATATCGACGTTAACGACCAAATCAACCGTCATATTGAACTGAATTATACGTTCGTCCTATGAGAATTTAACGTTAATTTCTATAATTGAAAAAAAATAACTGCAAAATTTGAAAGTGATTTGCAGATTTGTTCAAAAGTTATGAAGTTTTGAAATTTACAGACCTAACATGCAATCTTATGGGCGCGTTAAAAGAATTGTAAAATTTGATTGAAAATCTACGAAGAATTTGATAATTTTTTTTATATCTGCAGATAGGTGCAATATCAAACCATAATAAAATTTTCAAACGATTTTACAGTCAAAAGTTTATTCATTAAATAAACAGTAGTTGAAGTTATTTACAACAACAAAATTTTAATTTTCATATTCTAACCAGGGCGTACATTTATTCTCAACGTTTCAAATAATATCACTCCTATTTCCCTCAAATTACCATTCGATTAATACGCACATTCATTTCATTCATTCTCTGTTTGACTGCAATTAGCTGAATAATATCCTTATGATGAATATAGGTCAATAAGGTTGCTCTCCAACCAGTTCAATTTTATCCTGATTTCCGTCACTTGCGTAAACTGCATGGCTTCCGTCACCCTTGCGTTTCACAAGTCTCTTCACCAGTTCGGGCTGTACTTGTTTCAAATCATATGCCCATCCAATTTTCTCGAATAAATTTATCATTGCCGTACTTCGATTGAAGAACCAGTTACCCATTTCAGCTGCTTTGTAGTCCCATGGAAAAGAATGATGATAATTATGCCAGCCTTCGCCAGCTACCAGCAATGAAACTAAGCCATTTTCAGATGGTCTAATAGTTCTGAAAAAATCAAATATTCATTGATTCGTAGCCAACACTATAGCCGCCGTATAGAGTCTGATTATTGTCAATAATTACTTGTCATAACTGCGGTAACCATAGAGATGTGCGAGACTATTGATCGTGAGAACCATATTAACTTCGTATGTATATCGGAAAAACCATTGGGTTACAATGGCTGCTCCCAAATCTTGCCCAAAGAAATAAACTGGAATGAAGACAGGAAGAAAGAAACACAATAGCATCTTCCAGAGTGGATAGTACCTGGAAAAGTAACGATGTGATGTTGAGCTTAAAAATTTTCAAAAATTTAATCATCTACTTTATAAATTATTTTTAAGAAATTGAGCGAAAACGTTCCAATCAAGTTGGAATATTCTTGCAAACGATAGCAAAATAGAGTTCATCATCACCAGCGTTGGCCCGCATTCCGGGATGTCTTCCGTTGCAATTTCGTTGAATAGCAACATTTCGGGACATCACGAGCGGGAACGAGCAAGGTTCCCAATGTTTAGAAGTCAAATTGATCAAATGAGTACCAAGAATAATTACAAATTGTCATAGCTCCGGGACAAGCTGTGGTGGATCTATAGCTTTGGTGATAAATCGCGTATTCATGATCGCTATCCAATTTCAATTTCGGCAACCTATTTTAATCTTTCAAATTCGCAGATAGTTTACACGCAAAAGTGCAGCATTAAAAGTACAGCAAAAAATCACTTACTAGAGACACTACGAAGTTAATTATTGTATGTTTGACGTCGTCTTAAAAACCGTTTGAATTTTATTATAACCAAAAAATGATGCCACAAAATATTGCCGAAAAAATTTAAGTCTTGACGATATTCCAATAGATAACCACGGATTTTTCATGTATATGGTTTCAATCAACAATCCTACAAAGAACTGATTTAATAATTAGTACAGAATTAGGTGATAAGTACAGCTCATCGGCAGAAACTGTGACGACTAAAATATGTAACAAGCGTCAAATTACAACGGCTGAAAGTGAAACATAACCTACGTATCAAACAGGACAACCACGGGATCAGCTAGTGCATCCTTGTAATCAATTGTTTTTCCAAATCTTATGATATCCGGGTGTTTCTTCATCATTTGCCATCCAATATGAGAAAAGAAAATACCACGCGTACTGTTGTAAGGGTCTCCATCGGTATCCGCATATTTATGATGAAGCCGGTGGTCCCTCACCCAGTGGGATATCCGATTCTATATAATGATTCAAGTATAATGGAATGGATTTACATGAAATCGATAATTAAGAGTGAAAATTCCAAATTCACCAATCCAGAAGAGATATAGAAGACTGCCAAAAAAATTCTCAGCGGTAATTTGGCTTTGTACGAATGATGAGACCATAACCTGTGAGCACCAGCGGTGTTGGACAGTATGTTTAGCTCAGCCAATATGAATGCTGCAAAATAAATTTTAAAGCTTTAATACTTTGAAACTCAAGGAAATTATCAATCAATGATTAAATTGGTTCTCCATAACTTTGAAATAAGAGTGGCAAATACTTACCCCATATCATCAGCCCTTTATATCGTAAATAGGGAAATGTGAATACGTAATAAAACGATATGACATACCAGCTGAATATAAAAAACACATTTGGCCATACGAGGTTAGTGCGAAATTGGAAATATCTTTCAAAACGTCTAAGTTTAATATCTTCTTCTTTCTCTTTATGTATATTCACATTTTCGGGCTTTTCTTTTAATCCAGGAAAGTGAATACCGTCCAACGAAACAGGCTTTTCCTTCACAGCAACTATTTGATGTGTAAAGGTAAATTATCTTTCATCGTGAAACATAAAGTTCGAAATTTAATTCCTCAATATTATGAAAAATCGTAATGAAAGCATTGTGACACTTACCAACCATTATTGCCAGTATTGAATGTCTCACTTACTCGAATGATTGATTATGATACTCTGGATCCTAAATAATACTAAATTTTGACCGGTTGTAATGGCATGCGCATAAAAGTACATTCCCCGACTGACAAAGTAACGTACCTCATTCTAGTATTTATAGGAACGAGTTTAATGAATCTGGAATGGATGTAACAATATTGAAATTCTGCATGTGAATCAAGAATAGAATCAATGATATTTTCATTATACTTTCAATCGCATCCTTACTACTGTTTTCTTCCGGCAAAATTCTTGCATATTCTGTGATCATATGAAGTTTTTAATTATTCGAGAGATCATAGTTCAATTAGATGAAGAATGAACTTCATTGAAGTGAAAAATCGATTCAAGCGTCAATGAAAAATTCATGGCATGAAAATTTCCAAACATTTTTTAGTTAATTTTGAAATTATTGAAGAATTTCGAAGATAATTTTTTCCATCAGGATTTCGACCGAACCTGATGCAGTATTTAGGATCAAGTGACACCTTCACGTCAGTTTCATTTTGGTAATTCACCCAGAATTTTGGTGATTTCTCGGTGAATTATCAAAATGAAAATTTCGACCTCATCTATCAATTGTTTTCATAATTATAACTAAAAACTTCACAGAACCTTCTTTACGAACTCATTTTGTTTTCAAATCAAAATTTGAAATTCATTGATTTTTCAAATCAAATTTCCTTTGTTCAAAATACGTTATGACAATGCAACAATGTCGCATTCAAGTCCATAAAAATGCATGAAACATTCCTGAATAACTTCAATGGAAATTGAAGAAAATTGATGATTATTCGAATAATACACAAAATGTTGTATCATTCATACAGCAGTTCTTCAGTTTTATCGGTTTTTCTAATTTGTGTTTAATAAATAGAGCCGGCGGGGGATGATTTGATATGAATGACAGAGCATTTTCAACTTTTCCAATAAATTAATGAAAGAATAAAGTTTTAATTCCCATAGGATCATTAAGACATCGTCTTCAAATTTTAATATTAAATGCATTATGCACTTCATTATTTATCGTCTAATTTGTTAAAATTGGAGTTCAAAGAATATATATATATATACGTATAGTTGTTTGTACTGATACTAGCTGGCATCGTTTGACTTGATCAAATGTGATTATAATGATGTTGTGCTCAGAAGCTTAAAAAGAAAAACTTCATGTTTATAAAAATAGTAAATAATAAACAAAATATCTTAATATCTGTAACCAAATTCAACACCCTAATAAGATGTTATTTAAATACTTAATTCAGTGAGTGAATTAATGAATACTTTAATATAATTTTCAAGCAGGTCTTAATATTTGTCAATCGTGAGGCAACTACCTTAATAAATATTCAAGAAAAATCGGCTGTAGATTTAGGAAGCTCGGAAACGCGGGATAGAAGCGGCCATACGCTGAACTAAAATTTATCGGTTGCAGAAATCCAACGGTCGGTAACTTATCAATATCGACAATCCATGAATTATCATCTCTATCAGTCAAGTAACTTATCTTCATCATCAGGCAATAATTTATCGCCAGTCGAGTTAAATCAAACAAATCGCGATTCAAGTGGATAAAGTAATTACCATTAGAGTCAAATTTTCGAACGAATAATTTCCGTTGTAGAATTATTTTACGAAAGTGAAATTTTTACACACTTCGTAACAATATTACGCAGAATACAAGAATGCTATTTTTGCAACAAAAATATTCTATAGTAAAAAAAATGATTTCAAGTATCACTCGAGTTTATCAAAATTGGAGGGGGGGGGGGCGCTGAAACACATTAATATGATTTAAAATGAAAAACATTTTCCACATTTTTTAAAATAAAAAATTGTGGGATTTTCAATCTTGATCATTCATGGGATCAAAATATAGTGAAATTTGATTCCGAGATTTTCGAAACCTTAAGAATCATCAAAATCCATTCAAAACCTTTAAAATCGATGGGAAACGAGATCACCTTAGAGCTGGTTTTTGATTCTTCGTTGTAGGAGATTTAGACCCGCAGAAATTCGCAATTTTTCAAGTTTTCATCATCAAAAGCTAACAAACCCCGAATTTTTCAGGAATTTATCATCCTATTGCTCATTGAGAAAAAAAAATCCTTCTGCTGAAAAAATGTATTGATAACGAAATTTCCCTTCGCAATGTCTATATCTATATATATCGAAATTTTCTTGAGCGAAGTAAGTTTCCTACATTCAAGGAAATTTTCTTCCAACATTTTCTTTCTCAGTGCTCCAATTGCAAAAAAATTTACATTCCCAAAATAATTCGAAAAAAGAATTTCCACTGAAACCAACTCGCTCTACTTTTTCCTATTGAATTAACCCCTGCAATTTAAAATCCTGCCGAAGCCGACTGCAGTAAATATTAATTCACGACAAAAAAGGAACCTACACAATTCGCGTGAATAAGTTCATTCGTGACACAGAGCCGTCTTCGCGTTTCCTCCAAGTATCCTCATGAGCCAATTTGAATCAGCCCCGCACAAACCCTCTGCATGATACTAAAAAAAGCCGCTGGAGGGGGCGTTACAAATCGATGCTATCGGCGTGACCCCCTTTTGCCACCCATTAATATCCCCCTCTCTCCGCGGCACCGCTGAATTTTCCTATTATCCATCCCCCACCCTTCAAAAATCCCATTTTTCCCCTCCGAAAAATAATAAAATTTTGCTCAAGTTCAATGACCTCCTAAACTCCTAAAAAATAAATTTATTCGTAAAGAAAATTCTGATTAATTTCGAGGAAAATACGATTTTTTCCGACTTAATTTACGAAACAGCCCCATTTCTCGTCATGCGCAGTTGCCGCGGGAAGAATTCACCCACAGACGTGGCGCAAAAAAATCAACGTTGAATTGCACTGTGTACTCTCGTTGCTCATCTCGTCGAGTCAACAATTATTTTATTATTGACGTTTTCTCACTGAAAATTTAAAAGAAATCTGCAGATTTCGTTGCCGAATTTGTGACGGAAAAAAATACGAATTAAGTAACGTGAAATTTCTTCTGTCCAGAGAAATAATGTGTCGGTGAGAATTATTGATTTCGTTGAAGTAACACGTTAAGTTTGTTTCTGGTCTTGAGAGCTGAATATGTTAATGAGACGAGTTTTTTCACAAGCGACGAAATAGTTGGGAGTTGTAAAAATATTACGAAATTATTGTGGCTAGTAGAGATACGCTTTCAGTTTGGCCATTGTCGATCGAGAAATCGATCAGTGAACACTTACTGGTGAATTTAGTGACTAAACAACGTGACCTTGAATTTCTAAATGGAGGAAATTAAAAAAATTCGATGTTTATTTTAATTTTGGAAAAACTGAATTTTTCGGAGTGAAATATTAATGTTTTGATAATTTATTTTTTGTTGGGAAATAATTTTTTTGATTGGATACTTCGGTGTTTTAAATTCGAGATTAATAAAACGATTTTGCTGCACACAATGGGACAACGAGAAACTGACAGCCGTGTTTGTACGGAGAAGGACGTACATGATCGAAGAACAAATGGAATTTGTGTTTTGCCATTGGTTTCATCAGCGTTGTAAACGTAAGTTCTTTAATTTTAGTGTAATTCTTTTATTTATTAGTAAATTTAATTAGTGATGAAAGAAATAATTTTTTGATAATTATCAATCAATTAAATATTGAAAAATCAATAATTTTTGACATAATTATTCAGTTTA
>JABSMS010005674.1:0-15396 GCA_018902275.1 Aleiodes sp. PSUC_FEM 10030003
GGGGGGGGAGGTAGACAAGGAAACTCAGGAATAGAGAAAACGATCGACAGTTTAGCTGCGGTGAACGATCGTCGTTATGGATAGTCGAGCAATCTCATGTAATTACTGGGCATCTCGATAAATATCGATTCTTTGGATCGTTATGCGAGTGCGAGCGAAGGCCACGACCACAATGTATTGGAGTGTATCATTTACGCGGATTGCATGATGTGATAAAATTTAATTCTGGTAAATTTGTTGGGGTTTTTTTATTTTTGCTGTTTTTTTTTTTGCGGTTGAAGAAGAATTCAATGGAATTAACGCGAATTAATTAGACTCTTTTCTTTTGATGATTAATTTTTTTTTGCATCGTTTGCGGGAATATGGGAAACGGAAATGGGGTGAGAGAATTTTTTTTTGATTTTTTTTTTGGTTTTGGTGATTTATGCAGTTTTTTGCAAAAAAATTGAATTTTGGAAAATGAAGTTTTTGGATTTTTTTGGAATTTTGAAAATTTTGGTGGGTAGCCAGGGAAATTTGAGCTGGAAAATGATATATGGCGATCGATTTTGGATCAATAGTTATGGAGATCTAAAAAAAATGAGAAGAATTTTCAAAAATGTTTGGTTTTTTAATTAACTCGAAAAGTATTTATCCGGCGGAGATTTTCAAATATCATTTTCCGCCTCAAATTTCCCGCGCTTCTCGCTGAAATTTTCAAAAATCCAAAATTTCCCGAATTTCGAAACGTGAATTCTTAATTTTTCACGTTTTAAAAAAAATCCATTTCGAAAAAATGAAATTTTTGAATTTCAAAATTTTTGAAAATTCCATTGCATAGTTCGAAATTTTTCTCCTCAAATTTCCCGCGCTCTCCGACAAAATTTCCAAAGATCCAAAATTCCCCGAATTTCGACCCTCGAATTTTCAATTTTCCACTTCAAAAATTATTAAAACGTAATTATCCATTTTCAATAAAAAAAAAATTGAAAAAAAATCATTCAGCCAATCAGAAAACGAGTAAAATTCACCACCAATGTATGATTGATCCAG
This sequence comes from Aleiodes sp. PSUC_FEM 10030003, assembly GCA_018902275.1. Lineage (NCBI taxonomy): Eukaryota > Metazoa > Arthropoda > Insecta > Hymenoptera > Braconidae > Aleiodes > Aleiodes sp. PSUC_FEM 10030003. The sequence continues at coordinate 1,033 of JABSMS010005674.1, forward strand.
CGAATAATTTTTTCATTTATTTCTTCCATGACCCAGAAAACATCTCCCGCTTTATTAATTCCATTTAATAACTCGAGAATTCAAATTGATTTATTTATCAGAATTTATAATGTAAAAAAATTATTGCGGTAAAGTGCGCATCAACTGACACACTTATTACCGATAATAAGACACTAAGTATAAAATACAGAAGTGTATAATTACAAAAATTATTACAGAAAAACATCGATGAGAGAATTGCGTAAGAATTCCGATGATCCTTCAATTACGAATGACCACGTATTTCATTGATTTTCATTAATTATTTTCATTTTCCCGAGAAAATGTTTCTCGAATCGTTACACGAATGAGGACGAAAAATACCAGGTTATCCTCCGCATATTAATTGATAATTCTCCATACTTATTTCTTTGATGAAATAAAATAAAAAAAACATAGAATTTAATTTATTTAATTCAGTTGAAAAAAACAATTTATCAGTTTTTTTTTATTTTATCACTTCTCATTTGAATTTTTCTAGTCGCAGACGCGTTCGCGGGTGCCGTTAGGAAATAGATAAGATGATTGCATACGTGCGGAGTAGTCAAATATAGTTCTGCTAGCCTCAAGGTTGGTGGATGATTAAATAAAAAAAAATAAGGAGAGGAAGAAGTGGAGATATTACGAGATGGGAAAATATTTGAATTCACGTTTTGTTGAATATCTCGGAATCTATGGGAGATGGAGAAAAAATCATCGATACCTTTTTTGTAGAGGAAAGTCAGAGCTACAAAAAAGGTTTCATGAAAAATTTTCTTCGCTTAGATCACGAGATATTGAATGATAACTGATTGAAACGTGGAATTTGAATGTTTCGATATTTTATTTTTTTACGAATATCTCGGAATCTATGGGAGATAGGGAAATTTTCGTGATAACCTTTTTTGTAGAGGGGAGTGAGAGCTACGAAAAATGTTATCACGAGAATTTCAGTTATCACGGAGATATTCAACGATAACTCATTAAAAAATTAAATTGAAAAATTGCAATATTTCATTCATTCCCGAATATCTCAGAATCTAGATAAATTTTTGTGATAACCTCTCCTGTAGCTCCGACATTTCTCCCCAAAAAGGTTATCACGAAAATTCCTACATCCCCCTTAATTCCCGATATTGCTCAAAAATCCGAATTAATCGCAATTAAATCCAAATTCGTAAAAATCAAGGAGAATAATTAATAAAAATGATTCAATTAACGAACAATATTCCCGCGCCTTTGATGTTTCATTTAACGTACAATAAATCATCTGTTCGTGAAATATGTGGACATTAACGTCTGCTGGAGTGGTTTTTCCGGAGGATTAATCGCTCGAGTCAGCCATCCACCGCAAATAGACATTCGAATAAAGGATTTTCCCTTCCTCCATCATCTCATTTATTTTTTCCTCCTGCCTGTCTCCGAATTTATTGTTCGTGTTCTGTCATTTGAATCTACGCTCACAACTCGAGAAGAAAAAAAAACCGCCTGAGTATTAGTGCCAGCGCAAGAATCAAAGATTCGCTCGATAATGAGAGATGAAGTGAGCTTGTGGTGGGGAGAAAATTCTGCTGGGTCAGCCGTCACTAGTATCACTACTCACGTTTTACGAGTGTAGTAAGCGTACTACGGCCACTACAGATCAATCTGCATTAAGGAAAAAGAAAAAGAAAGAAAGAGTAATTTTTTTATAATTTTTTTCACGCGAATTTTATGATTCAGAAACGAAATGAAAGTGACGTAAAAATTTGGTTTTCGGTTTTTGGGAAATATCTCGTAAATGAGATCATTATCAGCGAAAATTCAGTTCTGGAGGAAAAACAGGATAACTCGATTTTTTTTCACCGGGATTCTTCTGCGAATATCTCGGAAACTAATGGAGATACGCCCTTTTCGCCCTCATGCTTTTTTGTAGAGAATTTCAAGAGCTACAAAAAAGCATCAGGGCAAAAAGGACGTATCTCCATTAGTTCCCCAGATATTTCAGAAAAACCATTGACAGAAAAAGTCGACCTAATCTGTTTTACCTCTTCACTACTGAATTGTTACTCTTGCAGTGAGGAAATGCCTTTGCTCGAGAGTCACATCGGCTACGGTCTGGTAGAGGTGGATCGTGCGCCACTACGGCTGCACTATGTAATGAATGGTGCACCGTCCGAGGCCAACGCCCTGTCAGCTGACTGAAATGAACCGAGCACGATTTCGCCCGAGGTGAACCGAATCCATCCGAGGCGCAAACCGCCACTGCACCCTAAATTTTTTTATTCATGCTCTCCCCGGCGCTCTTATTTTTTTTACCTTTTTCGTTGCAGTTGTGCCCCTTATCGCGGACTTCCCAGCCCTTTTCTGGTGTACCAGAGAGGGTGAACTGGCTTGGGAAAAAATCTGTGCTTACCTGTAACAGAAAAGTGGACAAAGTCATGAGAAACGAGATTTTTTTTAAAAGAATTTTTTGGTTGATTTTTAATTTTTGTGGGGTTCAATTAAATTTTTGGGAATATCTCGGAAAATAATGGAGATACGACCTTTTTTGTAGAGGAAAGTCGGGGCTACAAAAAAGGTCTTGTGAAAATTTTTCTATCTCGCTTAGATTCGGAGATATTTGATGATAACTGTTTGAATAATAAAATTCGAAAATTCTTATGCTTCAGTCTTTTTTAAATATCTCGGAATCTATGGGGATAGGAAAATTTTCATGACAACTTTTTTGTAGCTCTGACTTTCCTCTCCAAAGGGGTTATCATGAGGATGTCCCTACCTCTCATAGATTCTGGGATATTCAATGATAACTCAAAAGTGGAATTCAAATATTCCGATATTTCATTCATTCGTAAATATCTCGAAATCCACGTCTGATATTTTCGTGATAACCCCTTTTATGGAGTCAGGGCTACAAAAAAGGTTATCACGAAAATTTTCCTATCTCCCATAGATTCCGAGATATTCCCAAAGAACCAAATTTCCATAGAAAAGAATTTCTAATTGGAAAAATGGCAAAGAAAAATATTAAAATTGAATAATAGAGGAAGGTAATAACTTCCGTTGATAAAATTGCATCCGAGTGTGACGTCAGTGGTTTTCTAATAGAAGTGTACAGCGTGGAGTAAGGAGTGCTCGTGGAGTGAGGAGAAATGAAGACAAAAGGTAGACACAAGAGGTAGTGAAGAATCACGAGAAACTGCGGAGAGAGAGAGAAAGAGAGATGAAAAAGAGAGGAGAAAAAGGAGAATGAGTCGCCCGGGCCGAATGCACAATATCGAGCGAGGTCCAGCGTCGGGACGCCGACCCACGCAAATAGTGACGTCACCGCGTCAGCTGCTGCATCAGGGGAGAGGGCAATTCCGTGCAGCGTGGTCATGTGAACCCCGTAGCCGGTCGACGCCCGGCATTTTGCAACTGTGTTTTCATGCGTCAATGATTTTTCCAGGGAATTTTCCATTTTCCGAGGGAAATAAATTTCATTTTTGTTGCAAATATTGGAATGAAAATTTTGGTGAAAGAATTCATTGGAAAGATTTTTTTCGGGGGAAATTTCATCCGGAAAAGTGTATTTTTCATTATGAATTTTCATGCTTCAATGATTTTTCCACCGAATTTTCCCATTTTCCGAGGGAAATAAATTGGAAAAATCAGTGTCCTTGAAAATTCCGGAAAATTCTCGAATTTTCCCTCAACGCTATGCGAACCGTTTATCCACAGAAACCAGAACAACTCCATTCCACTTCAACCACAATAAAAAACAATAATAATAATAATTGACAACCACGCATTATTAAACGTGAAAGTCTCGTAGGCGATCAGGTCACCGATGTCTGCCATCAGAATGCAGATACCAGCAGTCACTCTGGCTCGTGCAAATGTATAACGCCCAGGCGGAAGGACAAGGCGTGCATAAAATCCATATGTATCAAAATAAAATAAAATGAGAATTAAAGAAGAAAAGAAATAAAACGTGCGTGGATTCATAGACAATGACTCGTTTGCACCAGAGTGTCTGGTGATGTTGACTTCCGCGTGTCTGCATCTCTCCCCGCCTTCTTCAGACACGACTCTTATTTCTCATTCTTTTTATTGTGAATTAAAAAAGGAATTCTCTGTCTCTGCGTCCACGTGGGTTTATATCACGCTCCGAAAATTCATTTAATTACTTCCGCTCTTTGATTATACAATTTTGTTTTTATTTAATGAATTTTTTTTTTAATTTTCGTGGAAGCATCGGACAAATTTGAGCTGGAAAATTCTTTTTGGATCAATAGTTTAGGAGATAATTAATAAACAAATCAATGAAATTTCTGTCGTGGAAACGATAGGTTTTTTTCCAATAGGATTTTTTCTTTATAGGTTTTTTTTGCATACTTATTTTGCTTCTATAGAAAATTCGATATCGTCGCCTTAGAGCCAAAAGGGCGTAAGTGCTATTTTTTTAAAAATCTACAAGAATTAAATCTACATTGATTTTTCCAAAAGAATACTCACTTACGCCTTTTTATTATTCAGTACGTAAAAATGGCACTTACGCCCTTTCGATTCTAGGGCAACGATATACAGATTTTATAAATAATTGCGCACTTGAAAAATCTTTTTAAAAAATCTCGGAAACGACTGCTGCAAAATTAGTTATATCGTCGCCGTAGAATCGAAAGGGCGTAAGTGCCATTTTTTTATTCCTGAATAATAAAAGGGCGTAAGTTAATATTCTTATGAAAAAATGAGTGTAGATTCAATTTTCGAAATTTTTAAAAAACGGCACTTACGCCCTTTTGACTCACCAAAATTTTGAAAATTCTACTAAGTGACGTCGGAGAGGGAATTTTTCTCGATGTAATGGCCAAATGTTCGCGGGGAATTGATTGAACGAAAAATAAATCGTTCACGCGCATTTGAGATGAAACGTCAAAGCGATCATTCACTCATCGCAGATACGAGACTGGTCAATTGGTTAACACGATAAACGGAGGCCGTTGGTAACGATACGAGAATGCTTGGCCGAACCGGGCATTTGGCTTCCTGTCTAGGGGCCCATTGTGAATACAACTTTAAAAGCAAACTGACTGGTACAGCCAGTCACCGTCTATCTCGAAACTTTTTTGTACTTCCTATACAAGTTTTTTCATTCATCAAAAAATGATACGTTATCATTAAAGAAAAGTTTTCAATTTTTTTTTTCATTCTTGTATTTTTTTTTTTGAAAGGTTTATTGAACACTTTGGAGCGCGTTTTCCATGCCGTCTTTTGATTTGATGGAAAATTGAATTTTGAAAGTGAAGCTTTTGGATTCTTGAAATTTTGAGAATTTTGGTGGATTCATGAAAATTCGATTTGATGAATTTTTGATGAAAATTCGATCTTCATCGTGCTATGAAACTTTTTGTGTTTGCAATTAAAAAATTAAAAATCAATTTTTTTTCTCAAAATTTCCCATTTTTTTCTTCTTCAAAAAAATTTTTTTTTCATATTTTTCAGAATTTTCTTTTTTTCCATTTTTTTTTAAAATTTAAATTTCGTTTTTTGTTCAAATTCCCAAAATTTTGATTTATTCACAATTGACATTGCTCACACGTACAATTACAAGTGCATACGCCGCTTTGTTACTGAGAAAATGCGAAAGAATTGATTGAACAGGAAAGAATTGCCGTTACGCTCCTCCGCTTGAATTGCAGAGATAGCAGATCGTTTCGTGTTTATTAGGGTTGAAATTCCGGACAAAATAAAAAGGCAATTTCAATTTTATCACTGATCGTTAAAAGTTTGAAATTTTCGTAAACCATTATACATTGGATTGCAGAGAGATCCCAATTACAATTGCGGCACTCAAGCGTTTGGTAACGGTAATACACCAATAAAAATCAAGAGATAAGACGTCTATCTGCACTAAACGCGTAATATCTAGCCCCTCCGATTCCGCTCACTGTACTCAATTCGTAATTGGAGTATTCTTTGGCATTGTCTTTGGCAAAAATATTGTTGAGCACTGAGCTCATCAAACGAGTTTAAAAAAAATTCTCAATAAATCGATTTTTCATTTCAATCGCATTGTGAAAGATTCCGGAATTATTTGTTCAAAACGGAATAGAATGGTAAAGGAGAGAACGAGAAGGCGTAAAGGCGAAGTAAAAGAGAGAATAATGGAAAAATATGTGCGTGACAATGCGATAATTGATCAATAAAAAGAATCGTTTTTTTCTCGAGTGGAACGAAAGAAAATGAAGAAAAAAAAATTGGCGTTATATCCGAAATATTGGCACTCGATATACCGCCAACATTGGTCCAATGTTGGCACCAAGATGCGCAAAAATAATTCGCTGCAATTAATTATCCTCTGAAATAATAAAATGTAACGTAGAAACAAGAATAATGAAGAAATATGTGCGTAACGATACAATAATTGCTCAATAAAATTAATCCATCTTGTCTCATCTCTGAGAAAATTAATCTCACGAGCAGATAAATAAATGGAAAAAGAATTTTAAGTCGTGGAAAAATTGTTGAGAATGCCGGGAAGAAGGTGTAATTGACGGAGAGCACCTGAGAGGTGTCGTAAGACAACTTTAATTATGGTCTAGCATTAGAAAATAAAAAATTCAAATTTCCGACAATTTTCATGCGCAAATGATCACAAATATTTCGCAAATTAATTTACAAACACGAGGCTATTAAAATTCTAATTTAAAAATTAACCTTTTTTTTAATTTTCAATATTTTTTTTTATTTTTAACGTTTTTTTTTTATAGATTTTTTTTTTATTTTTAACATTTTTTTTTGTGGAAAAATTCAATGAATAAATTCACGTAATTTTTAGTCATTCCGTTTTCTTCCTGCAACGGAATTTTTTGTCATTCGATTGCGAAGGATGGAAAATAAAAACATGCTTTGTGATTACTTGTTTGTGGAAAAGGAACGGTCATTGACCGTTGTGGAAAAACATTGGCGCATTACGGGTGAAACTGCATTCTTTTCAAGTACGTTTGAGAAGGTATTGTATACAGGTGGATAAATAGCTTTAGCAAGGTGAACTCACGGTTTATTGAGTGAGCGTTTCAATCAGTTTTATTTACGTAATACGATTGAATAATTTTCGTTCGTGAACGGCGAGAAAAATTGAGAAAACAATTTTTATTTCAAATTAAATAATTCTTTCGGTGAAACGAAATGTGGAAATTTTAGTTTCAGTTTTTTGCGAATATCTCGGAAAATATTGGAGTTACGGAAAAATGGCAAGAGACCTTTTTTGTGGAGAATTCAATTCTCTACAAAAAAGGGTTGAAGCAAAATTTTCGTACGCCCACGCGTTTCGGAGATATCGGCTCTTGAAAATATTCCGTTCATAATTTTTTTTCAGTGCCTCAAAATAAATGAATGAAAGCAACTGGAATTTTCCAAAAAAAAACTACCGTGAAAAATCGAATTTTGTTTGTTTCTATCGTTAAAAAAAGTTTAATTATCCGTTCGTAAATTGCGAAGAACGGTACCCGAGAATTGAAGGCGAGTGGGCGAATGGGGCCAAAGGATCTCTCGGTCGTCTATTTATTTTTGCTTTGAACCCCCGCAATATAATCACACACAGAGAAAGTAATAATCGTGTGAAAATGCAAAAGGGTCTACACTGTTCACTGCAAATGCGAATATTTCTATTTTTTTTTTATTATTTTTTTTCTATTTTTTTGTTAGGTGTCTGTGAGGTTCTCAGCGCTCGCGCGAGCATGACCCGCGCAACCGTCGTGGAATGCCATCACTGCTTTTCTTGTTGCACATCCGCACCAGTCCGGTGGACCATAAAGCTTCCTCGCGTGTATATAATATACTAGTAACGCCTACCAATCTCCCCATCGCTTAGACGATGAATAATAATTTTTATTTTCCCGAAAATCGTGAATTCCTTCAGAATTTATTCATAAAAAAAATGAGGAAAACGAAATTTCATTCGGTTTTTTTTGAAATATCTCGGAAACCGTTGGAGATAGAGAAATTCTCACTCAAACCTTTTTTGTAGAGAATTCGATTCTCTACAAAAAAGGTTTCCTGACATTTTTCGATAAACCCATTAGTTTCGGAGATATTCGCATTTCAGAATATTTTGTTTAAGAAACTAAGAAATGGGGGAAAAATTGGAAAATTTATATCTTCAGTTTTTTGCGAATATCTCGAGAATTAATGGAGATACGACCTTTTTGCCCTTCACCTTAATTGTAGCTTTTGAAATTCCCTACAAAAAAGCATCAGGACAAAAAGGGCGCATCTCCATTAATTCCGGAGATATTCGCGAAAAACGGAATGAAATCCATTCGAAAATTTCGGTCGCGAAAAAAAAGGTTTCGTTCGACTTTTGAGGCAAAGTTCGTCGACCGTTTTTGCCCCTCCAACTGTAAAATAATCCGAATGTTTTAATAATCCCTCTCTCCCTGTCCACTCTCTTTTCACTTGCCCCTCCCCCTTCTTATTTTTCCTTCACGCGATTGAAACTGTCTGCAAGACGACTGGGTCAGCACGTCTCAGCGAAAACTAATGGCAACCGCAATAACTGATCCAGTTTTATACATGTTAATATAACTATATATATTAGTGGTGATTTTCAATGAGCCCAACAATATCTCAAACGTCTTCTCTGCCAATTAACTATTTTATTCCATTTTAAAAGTCATTTTATACCGACATGATTCAACTTTTTTTTTTTTTTTTTTTTTACGAGTATTTATTTAACCTCAGGCAATGGAATACACGGACAAACGGGAAATGGAGCAATTTTAATTGGGAAAAACTATACGTGAAAGCTGTGTTAATCATTTTTTTATCAATAAACTATATGGGACAAGTGATTTTACCAATAAATTATTCAAGATTTATTGGTGAGCGAGGACAATTTAATAGAAAGGAAAAAATTGAAAATTCGGGGATTTTTGAATTTCTGAAAATTTGAGTGGAAAGGGCGGGAAATTTGAGGCAGAGAACGATATAGGACAATTCCCGCCGGACCAAAAGTTTTAAATTTATCGCAAATTGAAAATTAGAAAAAAAAAAAATCCGTAAAAAGCAAAAGAAATATTCACAAATCTTTTTTCTTCTTTGCAAATTTAAATTTCTTTTTTTCCTCCTTTTCTCCGGGAATTTTATGATTCCCTGTGTTTGCTGGAGGACCATTGATGTCACCGGCACGCGAAAGGAAAGTTGGCAATTATTTTAGTTGAGAAATCACGTTCTTTTGGTTTATTTTCACGATAATTGTTTTCTCAAATATCGAAAGAAAAAATAACGACAAAATAAAAGAATATTTTACCATAAAATCATTTTTTTCTCATTTCAAAACAAAACTAAAAAACCCAAAAAAGGCGAAATTTACATTTGTTTTTCTCAAATTTTTCCAAATTCTCAAATTTCGCATTTTTTTCATTTTTTTTTTTACCTTTTTTTAAATTATTCATACAAATCCATTTTGCCCCAGTGGTCTATTTTACCCCACTCTCCCTTACCTCAAACCGCCTCAAATTGCCGTGGCATTCATCACCTTCGTCTGCCTGTGCTCCTTCTTTTTCTACTTCGAGCATTTTATTAACTTATTTTTTTTCCTTTTAAATTCACTCCAAACTCAATTCTTCCCTCAACACACGATTATATGCACAGCAAATTCGCTGATCGGTATCGCACTACCTTCAGCGACATATTTACGATGCCGTAATAACTGCACAGGGCACAAACAGAATGAGTGAAGAGAAAAAGAAGAAGAGAAAACGAGTGGAACAAGAGGGAGTTTATTAGTTTGTGAATTGCCGCAGTTTTTTTTTTTTGATTTCTTTTTCTTCTTTTTTTCCACTTTCTTTTTTTGCTAACAATATCGGGCGTGGTCCGCGCCATTCTGTTTGATTGTAGGAAACGATCGTAAAATCCTTCGACTCAATTGTGCCATTGGCTATTTATTTTTCCCCATAAATCATTTCTAATTCTTTTTAATGAAGGGAGAAAAAAAATCAATTAGAAATTTCACAAATTGCTTTGAATTTTTTTTTTTGATTTTTGATGGGAAGATTAAATTTTGAGAAAATGAAATTTTTGGATTTTCGAAATTTTGAAAATTTTGTTGGATTTCCCGGAAAATTTGAGCTGGAAAATGCAATAAGACAATCAGATTTGGACCAATAATAACCGAGATAATGAAAAAAATGTGAATTAAAAATAAAAAAAAAAATTCTTTTTTTAATAAAACTCGAAAACTATTTGTCTGGCGAGGCTTTTCAAATATCATTTTCCGCCTCAAATTTCCCTGGCTATCCACTGGAATCATCGAAATCCCTGAATTCCATCAACTTTATCCATCCAAAACCAATCAAAATACGTATGTCGGTCTGACCATGAACAACATTTTCCACTTCATCCGTCAATTTATTTGGTCTCAAATTGATTCCGAAAATGTCTAACAAAAACACGGAAAGTCCCCAAATAAAATATTTCGACAAAATCAAAACAATAATCAACAAAATAATTTTGATATCGTTGCCGTAGAATCAAAAGGGCGTAAGTGCCATTTTTTTGCTCAATAATAAAAGGGCGTAAGTTAATTCTTAAAATAAAAAAAAAATACTCAAAAAAAATGGCACTTACGCCCTTTTCATTCTATGGCGACGATATGATTCATCGTCATATCACTGAATTTCTCTAGAAATAATTCCGCATCGGAAGAACATAAAAAAAAATTGAAAAGGGAAAAATTCTATTTTTTAAAAATGGCACTTACACCCTTTTGATTTTACCGCGACGATATCATTCATCGTCATATGACGGAATTTCCCTGGAAATAATTCCGCATCGAAAGAACAATAACAATAAAAAAATTAAAAAGGGAAAAATTCAATCAATGAAGAAAAATTGTAACCGACAAACTGAGAACTGTTGGAATATAAAGGTACACAGCATTCCCAGTGTGCCTTCGTGAGTGGAAGGACCTCGTCAAGGTGAGCCGGTCATCGTCGGTGTGCGCGCCTTCTCTCTTTGCGTTCCACTGGTGACTTTTCCGATTCAATATGTATTCCCAGCTTGAATTTTCCATCTTCAAATATTTGACGATAGTGAGAGTTTCATGAAGATTTTATTAAAAATTTGGTTGAACGAAGAATTACGAGATTTTTTTTAATTTTTTTTTTTGGGAAAATTTTGAGGGACATTTTTTTGTTGGAAAACTATGGCATTTTCCAGCTCAAATTTCCCTGGCTATCGAATGGAATTCTCAAAATTTCAAAAATCCAAAAATTTCATTTTTTCAAAACGCAATTTTTTTGAGAAAAATCGAAAAAAAATCAGACGTTTTTGTAGCCCTCGTTCCCCTCTACAAAAATGTCTGATACAAAATTTCCGTATCTCCTTCAGTTCCCGAGATCCTAAAAAAAAGGGAAATCAATTTTTTTCACTGATTTTTTTTTCCCAATTTTTCCATTTAATTTTTTAGAAATATCTTGAAAGAAAAAAAATTACAATGACCTTGGTTCCCGAGGAGACTCAGAGCTACGAAGGAGCTCCCATAAAAATTTCGTATCCGCCTGAATCGTCGAAACATTTCCAGAAAAAATCGAGTAATTTTTTTTTCCACCTTTACGCAAGAAAAAAAAATTGGCCTTGAAAAAAAATTATTTTCTCGTGTAAAAAAATTCCCTCGTTAACAGTAAAATCTTCTCTTCCTGGGGTGTTAAACATGCAAAATGAAGCTGCTGAGAACCGGAACCCTTGTTGCGCGTTACACCGGAATGAAAACGAGCGAAAACTTGGCTAATTCACTATTTTTTCTTCTCTCTGAAGAGGTGTTAAGAGGTAACGTCAACTGCCTTTTCTTCCGCGTAAAATTAGTTCTTTATCTTCATATATTTTTTTAAAAATTAATTTCATAATTTTTTCTGATTTTCATTCTCAAATAATTTCCATTTTTTTTTAAATTAAAAATAAATTTCTGATCCTTCAAAAATAAATTCTCATGCATTTAATTAATTCAACTTCCAATAAAAAAAGGGATGAGGATCTGCATTCTTTATTGCAAGAAAGAGGAAAAATAAATAATAAAAAAAATGCGGTAGGTTAAAAAAAAAAGTGAGCCACCCACGTAACGACGAGGCGTTTTATTCGACGATACAAAGTCCGCCCGAGCACCGAGATATAGCTTTAACGCTGAAATTATTATTGCCGATAATATTATATTATACGGTTGACCGGGTATCTTATCGCATTCTACTCTGGTCCCGTGACACTTCGAATCAGGATACACTTTGGATATTTTTTGATTTTTTTTTGTTATTTTAATTCATTGAATTTTCGATTTTTTGATTTTTTTTTGTTATTTTGATTCATTGAATTTTCTATTTTTCTTTATTTTTACGTCACTCTATTTTTCATTATATCATCGCCCTAGAGTCAAAAGGGCGTAAGTGCCATTTTTTAAAAATCTACAAAAATTGAATCTGCATTCATCTTTTTATGAGAATACTGATTTACGCTCTTTTATTATTCAGCAAGAAAAAATGGCACTTACGCCCTTTTGATTCTTGGACGTCGATATAAAAAGTGGTCATGTGCATTTTTTTTCGATTCGCAAAAAAATAATGACTTGAAAAAAAATCCGCGGAAACGATCATTTTTTTTTCTTTGGAAAAAAGTATTTTTTTCTTTTTTAAGAAATGATTTTTTTATCTAGACAACTATAATTTTTTCGGTAGAATAATAATTTTTATCGTTAAAAATAATGATGTTTTTCAGGGAAATACCTGAAGAAAAAGATAAAGATTTTTTTCTTGATAAAAATGATGACTTTTCCTTGAAAAAATGATTTTTTTCCAAGAAACATTATTTTTTTCTATTAAAAAAAAAAATAATTAAAGAGCAAATTGATTTTTGTTTAAAAAATAACTTTTGTCGATAAAAATAATCCTTCCTTGAAAAAATGATAATTCTTTTTCAAAAAAATGATTTTTTCAAACAATCATAATTTAGAAAAAAAATGATTATTCAAAAACCCATTTTTTTTTTTTGAAATTGTGAATTTCCGAAAAAATTATGATTTTTTCTTCCCAAAAAAATTTTTTTCGTTGAAAAAAAAATAATTAGTTTCATTTCAAAAACAAAAAATTTTTTTCCCTCATTTTTCATCTCAAAAATGTTTTTTCTCCAACAAAGACAACGATGTTCAATTCTTTTTAGTCATTAAAAAACTCATTCAAATGAATTGCGAAAAAAAAACTGTTGAATTCATGTTTTTCCACAATAAAAAAAAATTGTTCCATGTTTTTATTTTTTATCAGATTTGTGACAAGTACATTAGTAACATTGTCACGACACCCTGTGCCATCTCAATTATTTCAAATAATAATAATTTCTTTTTCTCTAATTCCGTATGTATTTCAGTCTTCCATTCCTCCATTTAATGGTGGTGTTACGGGTATTATTTGCACGTGGCGGTTTGCCACACGGTTTCCAATGACAAGCGGCAGGACATGCGTGTCCCGTTGTCTCCCTGCACATCCAAATTGCACAACTGACGTCACTAGGACATGCGACCAGTGGATACATTTCAGGATAATGGAAAAATGATTCATTTTTACTTTTACCATATTTTTATTTGTTTTTACCTTTCAATGGAGATTTTTTTTTTACTTTTTTTATTGAATATTCAATGGAGAATTGTGTTTTTTCTTCAATTATCGATCGGTGGAAATTGGTTCAATGGAAAGCCGGGGAAAATACAGCATTGTCAACTATTTTCCCGCCAAATTGTTTTTCTCGGAATTTTCACGTTTCGGAGTAAAAATAGAGGAAGTGGGAGAGAAATCGATGGTTGATAATTATTTGATATCTATTACATTGACGTTGAAGTTTCTGTTGCGGATATTTCGGAAACGGTTGGGTTTAGGGGAAAATGTCAAGAGAGCTTTTTTGTAGAGAATTTAATTCTCTACAAAAAAGGTCTCTTGAGAAATTTTCGTAAGTCCCATAGTTTCGAAGATAATGGCAAAAAGGCGGGAAAATTCAAAATTCGAACAATCTTACGGATTCAATTAATTTCTTTGGGGAGCGAATAATTATTGAATATTAATGGACAGATAAATAATATATTTATATTTACTGAGGATAACGTGGTGATGTTAGGTGACGAGAGGGGGGGGGGGTCTAAGTGGCCGTGCGTGACTCAACATGTAAATGGCCAACAGGTAGCTATTAATTTGTTACGTGCTTAACCCAAATAACCATTCTAGGATCAACGAACGATCATTCTCAATTTTTTTAACGAGGAAGTAATCATACTGAGCATTATAAATTGGCGGGAATTTTGAAATTTAATTTTTTCAGGAAACCGTAATTTTGTATTGAATTAAATGAAAT
>JABSMS010005685.1:0-15386 GCA_018902275.1 Aleiodes sp. PSUC_FEM 10030003
AACTCCGACAAAAATTTGGCACCCTCGCTTCGCTCGGGAGGCAAATTTTTGTCGACATTAACTTCTTTCCTCTCTAGGTGCATAATATACTATTTTTTCCAACAATTGAATATCCCACGTCAAAAATATCTTATAAAATATATATCGTCGCCCTAGAGTAAAAAGAGCGAAAGTGCCATCTTTCAAATTGAATTTTTCGATTCCTAACAAATTTTTTAATTAACTGACTCCAATTCTGAGGTCCGGTAAAATTTCAATTTGCAACTTTTAAAAAAAAAATTCCTGAACAGAAGAAATTCTCAAATAAATCAGGTATTTCGAAGACCATTAAATCTTGCTTCGATCAAATTTTCAAAAAAATCCCGAGAAATTGAGATTCTTAGGGACACTCCGTAAGTGAACTGAATTTTCAGTTATTTGCATAGAATTTTTTTTCATAGTTAGAATACAGTAATGCGATTGTATAAAGAAAAAGAGATGAATAAAATATCATGGAACTTAGTAGCCAAAGAAATATCACGCAGAGACACTCGACCGGAATAAGTACCAGGACATAATACCGCGTTGGGTAGATGCATGGCGGTTAACTTTTTCAACAAACAATGCTTCCAGAGTGTAATAAACAACCGTTGGCCTTGGTATAAACATACCAGCGCTAACCAAAGGGGATGGGGAAAAAGTGGGGATGAGACTGTGAGGCATTTTACGTATCCTGTATACGACAACAACGGCCATTAGTATTTCAAAATAGCATACATATAATGGAATTATGCAAAATACTTGTAACACGAGAGTACATAAATATACTTAGTCATTTATTGAATTATTAATTGCGTATTTTAATCCAACAATTAATTATTTATTTCGATTTCAATTCATGAATCTTTTTCATCAATCGCAGCTGAAAATAATTAATTGAATTTTAATATCAATTCATTGTTATTCAATTAAAATTTCGATGATTAATCAATTATTCATGATTGAGTCATTGAAATTCCTATTAAACATTCAAATTTTTTTTAATTATTCCCATCATTATTTGAAGTAATTAAATGATAACTCAAATTTTCCGACGATAGGAAGAGGAAAACCTTCCATTTTTGCCGAAAACCGTTGAGTTTTCAAAAAGATCCCAAAACTTAATTCAGGCACTCGTTTCTCATCGAAAATTTCTTCAGCGGAATTATTAAAAAAATTTTGCCCAAAATATTTCGACTGATTTCAAACGATTCTCATTACATAGAACATTAAAGTTCCAACTAAAATCTACTGTTCGTTTTCCCCGACATTCTCCTATTTCCGTTGATTAAAAAAAAATTGGACTCCTTCATGGGATATATAATGATGATTGTTGTTACTGTAACGTTACACACAGTAATAATGGTAAAAACGATATTAGAGATAATAAATCGTTTTCCCGAAATTATCCAACCAGCATTACCCATTTCTAACGCGACAAAGTTGAGCATGACCCCAGAATCAACAGAGCACAAGGTGGATGGGTAGCTTAGATGCTGGTTTCAGCACACTCCCCACAAGTCTGTAACTGCATAGCCATGCTCACATATCGACAAAGTTTCACAAACCCAGTGTCTTCCCGTTACACAGAGAGTACCAAAGTTTACTATTCCAGACTTAGCGATAATTAGATATTAATGGCGCACCAAACTATACACATAAGTTATACCAATTAAGTTTTAATCGTTGCATTCACCGAGAGCAATGTGTTTTTGATTTTATTATCTAGATTGATTAAAAAGGAAGGCGAAAATTGGAGTGGTAAAACACGCGGAGTCAATTTTAATTGAAAATTATTTATCTTTATGAATATTGTGGGAAAAGGAGCCATTGACTGAATGTTTGTTAACTAGTCATTAAGAGGACTAACAAGGGAGTCAAAAGCTCGCTACAAAAATAGAATTTATTCGAGAAAATTCGTTAAATTCAGCAGCGACCTAAAAAGCCACCTTCTCCAAATTAGAAAGGTAACTTTGCTCCATTACGCTATTTATTGTGATGACTTCAATAAATTAACTGAATCCAGTGACTACGAAGACGATCACCACTCGTGTAGGGCGGGAAAGATGTGGGGGAAAGATGGCCAATAATCGGCTTAATATCAGTAACTGATATTGGTATCCGATATATTGCCAATATTGGCTCAATATTATATGCCAATAATGCCCCGATTTCTCTCATCGATATTGACGCGGGATATAATGCCACTATTGGTCCAATATTGCATGCCAACGATGGTCCAATATCAATTGGCAAGGTTCCATCACCAGAATAAAAAGTAATTTTGTACCTTTTTTCGTAACAATTCGACGCCAATCAACAGTCCTCCTCAGGATAAATTTATTTAACTCTAAATCAGAAATCGGCGTTGGTATTTTTCGATCCGCTATTTTTTCCCCGCATTATTGATCATTCATTTCACAAAATCTTTAAAAATTCGATCATTCCAGAATGAATTCAATGACTTTTCAAATTATTCCAATTTAATTGAATTTCAAAAAATTAATATGAATTTTTTTCTATTCCGTTCATTCAAGTGAATCAGCGCAATGAGTCCCTAACGAGTGCTTTTCAGTTTCTGGAGGAATGAGAGAAAAAAAAGTGATAACTACACAGCGAGGAAAAAATATACCTTGGGGTTTTCAAGCTCCATACACTTTTCGTTGTATACGAGAGCACATGGAGCAGATATCGCCAGAGTGCACTCGATGATTGTGAGAAAATTGAGCCTCTCGAGCACGTATATTTTTTCTCTCTCCCTCACCCTACAATTCAAGCACTCCGCGAGAAAAAAAGCCTCCGAAAGTAGTTTAATCGTAAAAAAACTCTATCAGTAAGAATTAATGCTCTTTTTTACTCTCCTGTCTTCCCCTAACTCCAATGTTCCGACAAGTTCGACACATTAGTCCGATAAATGTTTCAGCCTAACTGATAAATCGCTTGGGAAACCCTAATACCAATCCTGTGTTAATTAAAGACTGATAATTGTATAAGTTTCACAGCTTTGTAATTTAAATACCCGATGAGTAGAAAATAATGAGTATCGATTTTGCTCTGAAGGCATTCTTAATTAATCATTTGTCGAAGGATTTAGTGAATTTTGTTTCATTAATTTAGTCTAAAGTTTCTCTTGTCAGGTACAAAGGAAAATTTTTCGGTAACCGGAGAATCCAATTAGAAAGAAAAATCCCTCGATAATTTGTAGAAAATTTTCGGTTTTAATTGGAATGAAAATTTTAATTGGTTTTCAAAATTCAGTCTCGAGACGTAATCTAAAAAAAAATCGTCATCTTCGTTATCTGTTGAAGAAAATTACTTTCAAAGTAATTTAAAAAAAATTGATTTCTTCGAAAAATTTCCAACTTCATACATTAATTAATTTCGTTTGAAAAATTTCCAACTTCATTTTCCAACCCCAAAACTCGCACTGCACTCAAACTCCACTTCAAAAAAATTCAAAATCCTTTCCACGCACTTGATGATCAAACGTCAAAAATGGAGTATCTTATCGGGAAGAATTATTCTCAAGATAAATATGTGCATATGTGCCTTCGAGTCGAAACGTCTCGAATCAGACACCTTTGTCTTCGATTTTCTCACAGATTGAACTGTTAATCTCCCTGCAGACACATAAAGTATCCAATTTTCCATAAGACACATCTAAACGTCTCAATTCCAGACACATGACCCCATTCTTCTGTCTTATGTTCGATTTTAAGACGCTTGATAAGACACTTTTTTTAACAGTGCGTCCACGATATTTTTTTTCCAAAATTTCCGACTTCCTATTTAATTTAATTTCTCCAAATACCCCCAAAGCTCAGCGCTTCCACTGCACTCGAAGTCCTCAAAAATTCTAAAAACCTTTTCACGCGTTTGACGATCAAACGTAAAAGAGGGAGCACTCCCCTACAGTATGTTTCGCTTTAAAATCTCCACTTCGATGTGTCACTTTGTAAATCTCCATGAAAACTTTTCATAAGTCTCGAGATGCCTGCATTTGCACGTTTCCCCTTTTCCTCTTCCCCCTCTCATTAATTCGAATGTTTTTTGCAAACTTCATAAACTCACGCAAGCGTTAATCTCCAAGAACTGAAATTGCAACATCAAAAAATACAAATTCATAATTATTTACTCCAATTATAATTATTATTTCATAAAATACTCGACTGCACATTGCGATACGATGATAAGTATAAAATAACACGGAATTGGAGAGTGAATGGGTGAGAAATTTTGAATTGAAAAGATATTTTCAGTGGAAAACATTTCATACAGATGGATTATCGTTTTTCGACGCCCGAGTGAAACCATTCGCTTGAATAAAGCGTTAATCCGATAATTCTTGGAGAATGAGAACCGGACGTTCTATTGATGCTGGACGTTTTTGCCCTGCCACCACTTTGGACAATATAATTCACCATCCAAGCGAAAGAGGGATTATTATTTCGACGATAACACATTTGTCCATTGAATTAATATACGACAATCCGAAATGAAAATTCCATTTGCTTCGAATTTGTATTTTTTAAAATTCCCTATCTCTTGAAATGTCCACAGAATCTAAATTAAAGACCATTTACTCCTTCTTTTCTTCTTCCAGAAAAAGAGGAAAATCTTACTCTGACTACTTGACCTGAAAAAACAAAAAATCATCTAATGAGGATCTTAGCTGAGATAAACCGTGACCCCGAGGGTTTAAAACGCGTAAATGATAGCTGGAAGAAACCTTCTCGTGCTTTGACAAGAAGAGCAGTCTCTTTGGGTCAAGGTTACATTGCTAAATAAAACATTCTAGCCTTAATGAAAAGTCATAGGATATAACCCCAGGCTGTGTACGCTCCGTTCTCTCCTCCTCCATTTTCCCCTATCTTTTTGTCTCTTTTTTTGAAAAACGAGAATAGCGATTCTTTTTGCCGCGACTATCTCACTGGGGATCGATCTCGGTTTTGCTTGAGAGCATTTGTATACGCTTTCACACATGTGTAAATGGCGTATGTGTGTGTACGTACACGGGTACAGAGTGTTATATTTTTCAACACCAGTGGCTTTCATATTTTAAAAACTGGCGGGCTGTTATCGAGCTCACGACAAAAGCAAAATCCTCCGCTAACATGTTTGGGGATATTCAACATTCCTTTTGTTGTAAGCCTCATGGTTTAAAGGGAATAAAAAACTCAGACGCTTTATTAAGGATGTAAATCCGCAATGACGACACATTTCAAAGTTAAATGTGGCTGACTAACGTGGCTTTTTTTTAGATTGGCTTGGTTTAATTTAAAGATAAAAAAGAAAATGAGAAAATATATTTTCGAAACAAAATGCGCCGATTTAATGGGGCGAAAGATAATTCAGTTTGGGGTAATATGAGAGAAATAATTGACTCGTATTTGATTCAATTTAATTGTTATTGAAAGCAAAGGAATATAAAATTTTAATTAGTAATTGATGAGTTAACCAAAGTTTCTCTTCAATCAATTGAATTTACGAAAAATTTGTTGACTTAATTACTTCAGTTAACCAGAATCACCAAATAAAGTAACTTATTCATCAAATTCAACAGGAAAACATTTTTCCAACGCAAATAAATTCCATTAAAAATAGCAACATGATTTATTGATGAACTCGTCCTTTTGACCTTTCGACTTGTGTTTTTTTTAGACTAAATGCGTCATTGAGTGATGAAGATAGCTCCTGTCACATTGTGTCACTTGCGGTAAATTCAATGTCCAAACTAACTTTTTGTTTCGGGAGGGTGAGAGAGAATAAGTTAAAAAGAACTACTCGATTGACGTATCTGTATACATATATGTAATCGGAAAGTTTTTGAGTAGAGTAACGGAGCCAGTGGCGAGCCAGGATAATCTGGATAACGTTTCTTTTTTCCTCTACTTTCTTCCCAGAAGAAGGGTTGAAGGATTGCCATCTCGGATACTCGCAAATCGTTTTTGGTCAAATGTTTGAAGAAAAAGAAACAAAAGACCCACAAAACTCCCAATATATCACGACAAACTTTTCACACGTGCGAAAGAAAAATTACTCGTAAAAAGAAATCAATTTACAGCGCGATCATTGGAAAACTATCCCGATCATTAGTATGGCAATTCCGTCAAAACGCAACTTTGAAAAATTACATTTTCAATTCAATGTTTTTTTCGAATACTTGTAGGTGGACACACACTGGCCTGTGTTACAAATGCGCTGAGCCGAGTACGAATGTTGCAAATCAGAGTCCATTTCCATGCTAATATCCGATAGAATTGGCATCAAGCCATTCCAGCCTCGTCGGACGTTTCCACGCGTGTGTTCTATACCAACTGTAGAGGATATACGGAATGCCAATGGCCAGAACCTCTCACACCACCTCCCGTCCCTCTGGCGTCTCCAAAGATTTACACTCAACCCCCTCAAAACCCCTTGCAGACATACACATCCAACACTGGCCCCTCTTCACCTCTGCACCACTTCTCTTCGCCTATACCTCATCCTGTACTATTATAGTTTATACTTGTCGAGTGCATTATCCTGCAACATATCCAACTAACATAACTACCATCCAAACCATTGCTTGCACTAGTTCAGGCAATCACTTTGCCTTTTACGATATATATTTCCACTGGGTTATTGTGTACAATGGCTTTTCTAAAACTTCGATAACTCTAACGCCCCCAATATGCTATGTACATGTATATCCGTATGATATTGCAGAATTATGGATAATGCTGTTGTATTCATGGGAGAGGGAGCGAGATTTGTGCATTCAAAATGGCGAACTTTTGGTTTGTAGGATAATCCGGGAAAGGTTGAGTGAATATTGATACATGGAATTCTTGGAATTTTCAGCTCATTCAATGAATGGAGCGAAACATAAACGAAATTTATCTTCATAGTAGAAAAAAAAAAATTATCTATCGAAAGATGGTCGTTCTCGTCCCTCCTTAATAGTCTATGAACAACTACAATGTGCTGCGATGATTAAAACCGGAAATATTCCCGAGAATTTGATAAA
The DNA here is from genome assembly GCA_018902275.1 of Aleiodes sp. PSUC_FEM 10030003. Lineage (NCBI taxonomy): Eukaryota > Metazoa > Arthropoda > Insecta > Hymenoptera > Braconidae > Aleiodes > Aleiodes sp. PSUC_FEM 10030003. The sequence continues at coordinate 7,028 of JABSMS010005685.1, forward strand.
TTGGAGGAATACGAAGGGAAGCCTCTTGAATATTACGAAATGGAAATAAACACTGAACAAAATGAACTTTATTCATCAGAAATTTTCCCTATCTTATTTCTTATTATCAGCCCTAGGATCTAAACTTCTTGCAACCATTCTCATCTACACAACATGAAGTACTTTGAGCCATTTCTATTATGTATAAAGTTGTATATCCCCTCACTTTGAAGCAATGTTGTTTATTTATCACCAGTGAAGAGAATATACTTGTTTATTCTGTTTTATACTGCCTGAATAACTAAAATTTCAAGCAAATAAACCCAGCTATTGTTTTGCAAGAGGGAGTCTACAATTACTCGGATAACTCAATTAAATTTTCATTATCAATCTCGCTACAATGAAGACATTAAGCCGAAAGATTATTATTCCGTTAACACAAAGTAAATTCTGTTCTTTCGTTGAGAATTAATTGAGAAATTTCATAAAAATTTCACTTCAAAATTTTCTCAATCATCACAATGTAATTTAATTATTCATTACTCACCGTAACTAAAATTCGTATTTTTATGGATAAAAATAAATTGATTGAAAATAATTTATCATCACCTATTTTTGATCTCGGGAATTCTATTAAACTCGATGACATCGATATCAGGAAAATTGGAGAATTCAGAAGGTATTGAGTTATTTTAGAATGAAGTACTGGGTCATTGAAAATAAATGTACAGGAAATATTGGCTTTTACTTTTTCAATTAAGGAAACGAGCCCTTCAAAAGTTGAAACGTAAGAATACTGATACAAAAGAAATCACGTTGGATACATTTCCATTTGCTGGAATAAGAAATGAGGAGAGAATGGCAAAGTTCATGGATGATTGAAATTAATTTCTTTTTTTTGTTACAAATTCTTGAGAATACGAATTAATTTTTTTTTGTTGATAACGAAGTTCTTCAATCAATTCATCTGATTTTATGCGAAAATCGTGAGCCAATTGGAAGCCAATTCGATTTTCCTCGTTACACAGTAAAAATTTTCAATTGAAAGTCCTTATTTAACTCGAAAGAAAATCAAGTATTCTCTCAATTAATCCGTACGTTCTTTTTATTATTAATTCTGATAAAAATCTGCATAAATGAGAGTAAATAAACTCAGTTAATTCCGAGAAATATGAGAAAATGTTGAGGAACGTATGAAATTCATAATTGTGAGTCTTTCATATGAAAAAAAAAGGAAAGAAAAGAAACATTGTAATTCAAACTTGTTGTCGTATGAAAATTAGCTTAATTAGTAAAATCAGGCGCTCGTGGCTCGTTAGAAAACTTAACGAACTCTCTCGTCTCTCCGCAGAGATGAAGAATGGCTCTGGTATCTCATAAATAAAGAATCACCTTCCATCTTCCTCCGCCCCACAAAAAGAAAACCCCGAAAATAATAAATTAATTTCCACAAAATATTTTCTCCTCGAAAAAACTTTATTCACGCTCCGTTGATTCTTTTGTTGTGCCATTGTTCTAACTGAAGAGAAAAAAAGCCCGAAAAATAACCGCAACTTGCACCGATGAGAGTGTAAATGAATTCGAAAAGTGGCACGCGCACGACAGTCCCGACTGTCTCAAGCATTTGTCCCGTGTTTTTATTTTCTATTCTTTGAAAATTACGTTGAACTACTGGTACACAACGCGCATAGTTCTCATTTAAATTCCAGGAGCTTGCAAAGTAAGACGAGGAAAAAAATAAAACGCGGAAGAAAAAAATAAGAGAATCTAGAATACAAACGAGGAGAGGGGAAAATAAAGGATTCCACATTTATTCGAGTGGTGGACGTGAAGTGGTGCCGCGAAATACGAGGCGGAGTAGAATAAATTTACCCTTGTGCAGTCACTCTCCACAGCTCACACACATACATGATATTCTATATAGTTTACAGCGGTCTTCCGCGGCGCTTCTTTTTTTTCAACGAAAAATTTCCACCGCAAACCATATTATTATATCAATTTTTACCGCAATTTTTTTTTCACAGAAATAATTTTTTTATCGATTTTTTTCATTTTTACCAACACTTTTTCGCATAACACACGAATCGGCATAATGGCTTTTCATGCTTCGTCCGAGTGATAGTGGTCATGATAATCAAGCTAGAGTGCTTCGCCACCACAAAGGGGTGAATTATATGTGTATGGTGCCAGAGGCATCCCCACGTTTCTCTGCTCATCCTCTCTTCCTCACCCTCGGTCTTCTTCTATTCCTCTCGGCTTTCCCCTCTCTCACAATGAATATGTAACAGCATTCGCATGCACACATGTCCTGTTTATACGTCATGCTTCACTTAAAGTTCTTTCTCAAACCCCTCTATTCATGTATGTCTATTACATAATTACATCTGAATTCACATTATTCAATTACGTTGAAACTAAGTTAGTGTTTTTTCGTTTAAGAGAATTCCTTCATTCATTTTCACGGCTTTTGTTCATATTTAGCATCGAGAAATTGCGTAAAAGTTGGTTGCACTGTTGAAAAAAATTGAGAATTTAATTTGAATATGTACATTAAATTTCACGAACGCAATTTTAATTCTAGTTAAGGAGGAACACTAGTATGATGAAGTTGATCCGAATGCCATAAAATTTTTTTCAGGATTCTCGAATATATTTGCAATATACTATTTAAAAAAATTGAAAATTTAGTCATGGAAAATCCAAGAATGAAATTATTTTCAAGTTTCAATGAGCCTTGAAATCTCGAAGATTTTTTACCCCCCCCCCCCCTCCTCTCGGGACCCTTACGTAATTAATGAATGGCCCCTAAACGTGCATCCAACCAAACTCACTTGTTGCGGAGATATTTACGGATTACGTCACTCCACTGCCGAATTAATAATGACGCTTTCAACTAGTCATTGCCGATTTTTCACGGCAATTAGTCACTGATGTGAAACCAATTTCAATTCATTGAAAAATAGATGAAATTGAGTTGTCGCGAGATTTTTTTCTTCCAATTCAATATCTACGCTGTCAACTTTTCAACAAACGGAAATAACATGGACACGCAATTTTCCGGGGGAAATTGGACTATTCACTTCTATATATTTTTACTTGGGTCTGTGAAGTATTGCGGAGAAATTATCAATGAGGAAAAAATATATATAAAAGTGATTATCTAATTGATCAGTAAAAATGAAAAAAATTAAAAATTGATCAGTACCTTGAGGAAAAAAATGCTATCATTGAGTATTTCGGCATTTCTGTGACAAAAAACGATTGAAACAAGTAATTTTGTTATTCTTTCAAAAGCGATGTATTTCCTCCTATTAAATCAGTATTGTTGCAAAACAACATTTTTCGAGTTAAGTGAAAATTAGTTTCAATCACTTTTTGTCGCAAGAAAAACGGTTAACTGAATCCTATTATTCTTTTTCTCAGTCTAAAATAAAAATAAATACTTTTGACAATTTTATGAAGAAATAAATGATTATTATAAATGAAAGGATCATTTTTCCCTAATGGTAAAGATAAATTCATCGCTGTTGAAAATAATTTCAAAGTAAAACAGATATGAACAAGGAAGATGAAAGTAGAAAATGAAGAAATTCATTGAAGATAAGAAAATGAAACGCGAGAACAATGTGAGAAGTTGAATGAAAAAGAGAAAGAATTTCTTGGATTAAAGGGAAAAGAAATTATCCAGATGCAGTGTGCCACACTGGCTGGACGTGGACAAATGAGAAGCATTGAGCTGTTCTCAGGTTCCTAAGTTCACTCAGGAGTGCAGTGTAAAAGGACCGGCTGTAGTCGGCCTCACTGTCGTAGATGCTGTCGAGTAAAAAAGGTATCAAAAAAGGAGAAAAAAAATTGAAAAAAGAAAGGGAAAACGAAAAGAGAATAAAAGAAATGGAAGACGGAAGAATTTCACAAAGTGAAGGTTTCACCAGATGAACGAGTAAAAAAGAAGGGACAGACGATAAGAACGAGTTGAAGTTAGCGAAGGAAACACTCACACCGTTAGAAAAGTGGACTTTGAAAATGAAATTCAAGCGAGTTGTAACTTTCACAGAATTTTTTCTCTTCTTTCATCTTTTAGTTCAATACGCCGTAATTAATTACACAAAGAGAAAAAGTTTTATCTTCGTCTTTGATGATTTTATACTCCCGTTGATTCTCTGATATGTTAGTCTTCAGTCTTTCCCCGATAAAATTGAAAAGAAAGAGATAATCATGTCTTAACAGACTATTTTTACGGATTTTATTTTTCTCTTCGGAATTAATGAATTTTTTTTCCGGAATTATGCTATTTGCTTTTCATCTAGAATGCACAGTACTTGTGCATTAATTGTAAATCATCCGTGTGTGATTGGCCATTTCAATTATTGATCGATTATTCCTGCCGTTAGATGAATAAATTATGAACTCGCTCGATTATTCAACCGGGACGCGCGTGAAGTACCAATCCTCCTCTTTTTCAGTCCGCAATCGGTCATTAGTTGAGTTTTGCTGCTTTGAGCCATGTAAATTGATCGTCCATACTTTTTATCCGTTCGAACACCGAGAAAAATTTCATTGGTTAACTTCGCAAAAAAAGCTCGACAATTTTTTTATTTCTGAAGAAACAATGATTCTCGCAAATTCCACAATTTTCGCATTTTCAAATCATATTTCTCTTTCAGTGAATTGTATACATATTCCAAACTCCACAGGCCAATTAAAACTATTCGCATTTCTTCCTCTGAATAATAATTTTCCCAGCTAATTAAAGAAAGAAGTGGAAAAGCCTCGAGAAAGAAGTCAATTAATTTTTCAACATTAAGAATAACGAAATTGCGAAAAAATTCCTCATAATTTATTTTCCTCTCTGTCTCTCCACGAATATTAAGAATTGCGCAAGATTAACGAAAAGCACATGACCATGTACAGTGCAGGGTTGATGTATATACCGGTTAAGTTCCAAGGGCAATGACCCCGACATACGTGAAAGGTTGGGCCAAGCATTCATTACAAGCTACGGTTCAACACATAAAAAAAGGGAGACATACATCTATATAAATGTACTCCATCCACAGGTGCAGTGTGAAATCATTCCTTTTTTTTAACCATATATAATACATTCTGTTGGGTGAAAAATGTCCGATATAATTTTCATATTTTACACCAGCGGGTTCAATCTACTACGTACACTAAGTACGCGCGTGTCGTGGCTTCTCGCGTTATTTTTAGTTTGAAGAAAATTAAAATAAAGAGAGAGTGACATCTGAGTTGGCACGTGAGGCGAAGCCAACAGATGAGCAGATGAACGAGGATGGCGAAAAGAGAGAGAAACAGGAGCCAATGTAACTCAGATGGAATGCCAATTCGCCAATGTGACTGGCTGCCGACAAAGAACATTCTTTTCGCCTGCGATTGAATATTCCTCCCTCTTACGTTTGAATTTTCTTTACCTTATTTCTTTCCCTCCTTCCTTCGCACCTTTCTTGCTTTCACTCCCTCCCTCAGCCCCTTATTTCTCGAGTTGGCTTTGTCATGTATCTTACATCCCTACGATCATTCGAATTTCATCAGGCAGATAGTGACACCCTGTTATTCCTACTCTAGTCTTTTTTTAAACGTTTTTTCCTTTTTTTTCTCGGGTTTTTCGCTTTCTTGTTCTTCTTACGAGAGAACCCCGAGATCGCGGCATAGTCACACGGAGGGAAAAATATTCCAAGCATTTATCGGCTTTTTCGGGTGAATATCACAAGAACACATTTCGACAGGGCCATTTGTGGAGATTCTCGGAATAGTAGCTTTGTAACATTTTACAAGAGTACAAATCCTTTCGATCGTCCCAATCATTTCTCTTTGAATTCACGTTACTTTTCTTCTATCGTCGGGAATTTAAAAAAAATACAATAATTCGCATCACTCCGTGAATTTCTGTAGCGTCGAAACTCAGTTGAGCCGTATGAAAAAGCAATGTATTGCGGGGAATTTCCGATTTATTGATTAAGCGATTAAAGTTTCTCACTTATTTTCGCAATTAAATTATAAAAGGAATATTTAATTACTATTTAACTGAAGTTAAAAGCTATTTCCGCACAATCGCTACAACTTTTCAGAATTCTAAACGAATTAACCATGCTCCCTCATCCGCAAAAAAACAAGTATTAAGCTCTCGAGTATTTCTCGAAGCTTGAAAACTCGAAACTCCATCAATTAAGAAAGCAAATTAACATAAATAACGTTTTTCAATAAATAAAATAAATAACATGAATGTTCTTTCATTACAAATAATGAGAGTTGAAAACCCCGAATTTTTTCATTGTTTATCAATGAAAAATAAATTAGAATTTCAATGAATCCATTCAATACCATTAAATCCATCGAACTTCTCGCGGAATGATAAATTTTTCATGAGGCTTGGCAAAAAAAAATCGTACAAAAAAGAGTAGCTTCGAGATTTTCCAATGGTACTTAGGAGGATTAGAGAATGAGACGATTGGGCCTCATCCCAAATAAACTAGTAGTTGGCTTTTACTACTAGCTATAAAACCAACTGACATTCTCTGTGAGAAAGAGCAGGAGAGAGACAGAGAGACTATCGTAAAACCAGTGTTAGCCATTCCGACGGAAACGTCTTTCTACGATGAATATTAATTCAGAAAATTATATAGTTCACTGTCAGACCGTGTGGATTTGAGGTTTCATTCATTTTGTTCTTTTTTTCCAATTTTTTTTATTTCGGACATTAAATTGGAATTTTCTTCTTTTTGCCATTAAATTATCATTGTTACAGTTTTATGTGTGCGGTTTGTGTGAATAAAAAAAAGAATTTAGAATTAATAAGTTACTGCATACGACAGGCAAAACAGTGGAATGGACGGGATAGGAAAAAAAGGCTGAAAAAATTGAAATAAAATACACTTGGTTAGCTAAAAATAACGGAAAAAGTGTGGTTACGAAAGTTACCACAAAACTAGGAAAAGAATCTTCCATCTCATTTTATTTCCAGAAAACTATGTGGGATAAATTTTCACGAATTGCCAAGCACATCCTTCCGTTCCTGGCACCGAAAAAAAACATTTCTCATAGTTACTATGGCAAAAGTAGCCTAGATAAAATTACTCGAGCTATTTTCCAACCTTTTTCATCTCTTCCAACTAGTTGAATGTTAATTTTCTTTCTCTCTCTTTTTCTTTCTCTCTTCTTTAACTTTGTTCATTCAGTTAACGTCACAATCACTGAAGGATTAATAACTAATTACTTAGTTTTTTTGTTTTTTCAAGTGCATAAAAAATTTTCATTTAATTGATTTCAATGTCACCAACAGCTGTGACAGTAGATAATAGTTATGAGAAAAAAAAATTCATTATTTCATAAACTTTGAAATGAAGAATAATGGAAGATATTAAATGTCTGTGAATTAATGATTTTTTTATTAATGAAAAATTTCTCATTTCAGCTCAGTCAAAAGTAATGCTTCAGTCCAAACTAAATTCTCCTCTCACTTTAAAATGTAAAGATAAGGTACAGAAAAAAATAAACAAAAGAGGAAAACAAGGATTTTGTATCTTTTGAGTAAGGCAGAAGAAAATATATCTGGTTGGCTTCCAATTGGCTTGCGCCTCGTGAGAAAATCTCACACGCGGATTGTTCTCTTTTCTCTATTCCTCATTTTTTTCATCTATTTTATTCCTTTTAATTTTATTTTTACGTGGAGCATGGCAAACGAGATTTTCATCTCGACCCAGTTGTAGAATCCGCCGACAGCAGTAATGCTTCCAACTCGCGTATACAAAACAAACGTGTAAGTGCCTCCACAATCGTACAAATCTATATCCTATCGTGTTCAACGCGGCGTTGAGCTCTTTTTTTCCATTCTTTTATTTATTATCTAGAGAGGCACGCCAATTTCATGTAGACAATATAAAAGGTGAATCGATTGAAAGACCTGTTTTTTTTTCATTAAAAAAATCATGAAATACTTTGAATTACGAAGGAATAATGGATACCGTGGATGGCCCAGTTTTTGGACGCAGACCATTTTCGTGTTATCAATTTACGATTAACTGAATTTTTATTTCATAGAATTGATTTCTTTTTCATATTATTCAATTGAATATCTTGATAAAAAATTAGGAGATTGTCATGAAATTTTTCTAGAATAATAAAAAAGTATTCAAAAATCGATTCTCAATTTTTGGTTAGTTTTTCTTTGTTTACATCAGAATTATTAAATAAAAAAGAACACAGCCCGAGGAGGTATTTGAATTAAATTATCATTTTTAATTAATTGGCGCGACAAACAATGTCAAAAAATATTTTTAATAATATTCACGGTCCTAGGAAATATTCCAACGGGTCTTTATCAAGTCTAACTGAAATTGAATGGTTTTATTAATTTTTCAAA
>JABSMS010005696.1:0-15385 GCA_018902275.1 Aleiodes sp. PSUC_FEM 10030003
AAAAATAAATTTTAACCGAAGAAAAATTAATTTCAATTTTTTTGAAATTTAATTAAATACTTTGCTCTTTCATTTTTCATTAAAAAATGGGACTTCAACTCGAATCAAGGGCACGGGCCTGATATAGAATGTTCTGATGATTTTCATTCCTATTTGTTTTTTTATCTATAAATATTTCTCTAAAATATGAAAAATTTTGTATTTTTTTTCTAAATCAATTTAATTATTATTCTGACATTTTGTTCCACAATTCGATATAAAATTGTATCCCGTTAACCATTGGACCGCTTTGGACACTTTTTGGGCCAGTCTACCACTATCCTCGAGAATTCACAATTAATTTTAAAAAAAAATTAATCAAGAAAAATCCCATTTTATTAAATTTTTCAAGAAATTTAATTTTTATCATTCTTCAAGTCATGAAAGACGACTTTCACCTTTTCATCATAGAGCATAGCTTTCTAAAATCGTTCAACTATTTTTCAACCAAGAAAACAGAAAATTAAACGGAAAATAGAGAATTTTTATTGATTAATGTTATTTGAATAATAAAAAATCACGCAAAAATATAAATATTTAATCCGTGGCTGAGAGAAATCGTTCGATTTTTTATTCAAATTAAAAAAAAAACAATTTTCGGTTGACTGGTGTTTTATTATTACTTCATTCAGATAAAAATCTGGTTGAATTTATTTTGTTAAATTTTTCCCTTCATCTTCATAATTCATCTATTTTTAATTTCCTTTCAATTTTTTTCATTTTCGGTAAGACATATGGTAGCAAAAATTTGGGGCGGACAAGAGACTCTCAAAGATTGAATTTTTAAACTCAATTCTCGGATAAATCTCTTCCCTCAAGGCGGCGGCACTCACAATACCTATTTACAAAAATATACACATGAGCAACTTACTTTTTACTTGTTTTGTTATTTTATTCCTTTTTAATCATTTTGTTTTTAATAAAACTTTGAATCTCTCAATCACAATTAAATCTACTGTTTCGGTATTTTTTTAAAAATCGCATTCTAAATCGATTTCATTCACTAAAACCTCTAGTTTCCCCCAGTATTAACTAGATAATGTAAAGAATATGTATTGATTCTTCTTTAAATAATTTTGTTTTTAATAATTAAATTATTTTTCATTACAGAATTTTTTTTCTTATCTACAAAAAATTGTTCCTCCCGCGAATTTTTATCTTTAAATTTACAATCGGTAGACATTTTGTACGCGGTTTACTTATTATGATTTTTCAGTTAATTAAATAATCAATCTCCTAATTTTCCTCGGCAATCGCCACTAGAGAAGAACTTCGAGGATAAGAGCGCTCATTTACAGTAATTTATCAATTTTTTTCATTTATATTAAATTTTATCATTTAACATTAGATCTATTCTGATTTCATTTTAAATATAATTCGTCTATATACGTAAATAAACTATATATAATTTTGTGGCGCCATTTTCGTGCGCATGAGTAGTCGTATAACACCTTTTCTTCATTCCCTTCTATCTCTTCATTCTTTTCTTTAATTAAACATTGAAAAACCTCGAGAGCACCAACAAATGGTTTATTTTTTCTACGCAAATTTTACAAAAAGCAGGACTTTTCATTTCTTTTCATGTTTCTTTGGGGAAAAGAAATAATTTGATGAATTATTTCTTCGTTATTATTTTGCTTATCGCAGTCTCAGTTTATTTTTGTATTCACTTTGTGATTTTTTTAATGAAAATCGTACGAACCTCAATATTTCTTCATTCTTTGAGGTAAAACAGGATAAGTCGATTTTTCCTGTTAATTGTTTTTCTTGAATATCTCAGAAACTAATGGAGATACGTCCTTCTTGTCCTCCACCTTTATTGTAGATCTTGAAATTCTCTACAAATCAGATGTTGGGCAAAAAAGGCGTATCTCCATTAGTTTCCGAGATATTTGTAAGAGAATATCAGCGAAAAAAAATGGACCTGTTTTACCTCTTCACTACTGAATTATTTCATTTACATTTATTTGAAAAAATGGTTCGCGTCCCCTTAACCACCCATTATTAATTCAATCTCCCAATTTTAACGTTTCATTGAGAATTAATCTAATTTATTATTGGCCGTTGCAGCGATTTGATGCACGTGATAATGGCTACGTGAACATTGTGGGATACGTTGTCATGTTGTGAGGGAGAGCCGTTATGTAGTTGGGAGTGGGCGGCCTGGGACTCTGCCACTGGGGTCAGAGAGCTCGGAGTTTCTTTATTCCAGCTTGTACGTAACGTACTAAATCTCTCAATGAGCTCTTCAACGTCAGGGGACCAAGTTTTTCATCCAATTCAACGAAAAATTCTGCAAAAACAAAATTCATTACAATAACATTTCAAATAAATTTATTCCATGATTAAGTGAAGCTGATAATATTTTCAATTTAGTAGACTTTCGAATGAAACTTCATAAAATTGTTATAATTCAATTTTTTTCAGAATTATTACTTCATTTTTTAATATTATTTTCTTCACTTGATAATTAAATTCAATAGCGAAGAGATAAAACAGAATAAGTCGATTTTTTGTTGATCTTCTCTTACAAATATCTCGGAAACTAATGGCGATACGCCCATTTTGTCCTAATGCTTAATTGTAGCTCTTGAAATTCTCTACAAAAAAGCATTAGGACAAAAAGGACGTATCTCCACTAATTTCTGAGATATTTGAGGAAAACAATTGAAAAAAAAAGTTGTACTCTTCGATACTGAATTTTTAAAATAGTTTTTGCTATTTTACTCACCTCGATGCTTGTCAGTAACTAGTGCATTAGCTTGATCCCATAGTTCATGGCAATTCATTAATAGTGAAAAATGATGTGTCTGTTTCTGCATTGCCGTGTGAACATTTAATGGAACACTGACGTACATTGCTGCTGGTGGTTGTCCAGTAACAGCTCCACGATTTGCTAATTCACCGCTACTGTATCCAGAGCTCTGGCTACCAACTGAACCAACTGAACCTGCCGGCGAGGGAGTTGGTGAAAGGGAAGGAGTTCCCTGGCCCTCGGGCTGTACAACTGTTGCTTGTGTTGGCTGCAAAAGGAATTGAATAATTATAATATTTTATTAATTTTAATGCATCAGTGAAAACTGTTTGAGAGAAGAAAAATAAAACTATTGAAATTCCAACTCTGTTCATAAATTTCAATTGAAGATTGTGAGTTAATTTTTTTAATTTAGTCCATTGCGAAACGAAGAATCCTTCACTTCTCGTCCTCTTTCTACTCGTAATTTGATTGGTCACGAATTTTTGTTCATCGTTGTCACGGTAATCGTGTGTTTCTCATTTCCGTAATTGTTTTCTGATGCAACGATGCAAAAAAATTGAGAGATCACTTTTTCTGAGGTGATGAAGTCAGTCAGGGAGTCAAGAAAGTCTTTCGAACGTTTGTTTCATGATTAAAAAAATCCAGACTTCATTCTTTAAAGTTTAAACTTCAAACTTATAAACAGAGTTAAATTTAATGAATTTTTTTCCTTAAGAATTAATGAGAAACTCACTTTTTGATGGTAATCAGCAAGAATCTTCTGGTTTTCTTTGACCTCGTGTTTTCTCATTTTGAAAAGCTTCAAGTAAATAAGGGACTGGCACCACAAACTGAGATTAAACAAAGAAATATTAACGAATTTATTTATTAACTTTTTCTTACCCCTCAAAGTGAGAGCCTTTCACCTTTGATCTCTCTTTGCTTACCTCAAGATTGCCAACTTGTTGTGTATACTACTCTCGGGAGAATTGTTCTGCTGGCTCTTGAACTTGGAAGAGATGTATCTGGATGATTAAAGGAAAACAACGTTTTAAAATGAAGAAAATAAAAATGTCGAGTGTTTTTTTTCCACTGAGGATTCATTAGTGGCAGGAATTTGAGAGGTAACTCACTTGATGAGGCTGAGGGTGTCCTTGTACATTGTGAAAGAGGCCCTGTCGGTTACGGGATCGGACTCCATTGCATGACCGGTTAATAGGAAGTACAGGACTGCCTCCAAGTACAGCATGCCCTGTGCTGTTAGTTCACACTCCTGGTCTGCGCTGTGCTTCAATCTTTTAGCTTCCGTCAGGTACTGATTTTGATCCCTGATTTATTTAAATGAAAATCAGTATTTAATAATTTCATTGTAGCGAAATGGTGGGAGATGAATCTTAAAATTCAATTTAAAATGGTAATTAATGGAGATACGTCCTTTTTGCTCTAAACCTTTTTTGTAGAGAATTTCAAAAGCTACAATAAAGGTAGAGGAGAAAAAGGGCGTATTTCCATTAATTCCTGAGATATTCCCAAAAAACTGATTATGGAATAAAATTGATTTGTCTAAAAATTTCAGTCGCTTTCATTCCATCATCAGATTTTCTGTGATTATCTCCGTAATTAATGGAGATACGACCTTTTTGTCTCAAGCCTTAATTGTAGCTCTTGAAATTCTCTACAAAAAAGATGCAGGGCAAAAAGCGCGTATCTCCACTAATTATCGAGATATCCGCAAAAAAATTGCAATAAAATTAATTTGAAAATTTCGTCGTAATTCATTCGATTTGTTTCGCTTTAAAATTTCACTGTTGAATAATTATAAATCGTTATTGTGAAAAGTTTCTCTTTGTGCAATTTTAAATTCTTACAATCAGGAAATTTTTTCGTTTGAATGAAATAAAAATTACTTAAATTTAATAAAGAATTTTTTGAAATATTGAATAATTCGAAAAGTACTTTGACTTTCATGGAAAATAAATTATCTATAAAGTTCAACAAAATTCTTACGTAATTGCGTGAATAACGGAAGAAGAGTTCTTCACGAATTGAAAATGGAAAGTTAGATTTTAACAAACTTTAAATGAACTTGGTAAGGTAGAATATGATGTTTGTACTTCACTTACCTAACCTGGTCCTCGAGAACTTCATTCTGATGATTGAAGTAAGAGTAATAGACTCGTTGAGGCGGTGCCGCTGGTGGCGGCAGTAAATGAACATCAGACCTGTCTTCCCGCTCGTGATTCGTCGGTTGTATATCATTCTATTCAATGATAATGAGAATAAATGTTATAAAAATTTATAACTATTTTTTTATCTCCTAAATAATTAAAATAACAGGATAAGTCAATTTTTTCGCCGATCTTCTCTTACAAATATCTCGGAAACTGATGGAGATACGCCCTTTTTCCCCTCATGCTTTTTTGTAGACAATTTCAAGAGCTACAAAAAAGGTGTAGGGCAAAAAGGACGTATCTCCATTAGTTTCCGAGATATTTGAGAAAAACAACGGGAAAAATCGACTTATCCTGTTTTAAGTTTTACACTTTACGTTTACTGACTTCATTGTAGGTCATATAAAATTCTAATTTTTTATCTATGCCGTAAAAACTTTATTATTCATGTGAGTGATGTTCATCCAACCAGAACTACTCGAAAAAACGCAGTGATAATATTTTTAATGAAGAAATATTACGAAAAAAGCAAAAAAATCGATGAATCATTCCGGATGAAATGCTCAAACATTAATTTCAACATTTTTAAATTATTGAAGTAACAAATTTTTAATGTACTTTATTCATTCCCTGTAATCGATTAACCGATACTCTACAATGTTGAATATTGCAGAATGACAGATAAAAAATATTTACGTTGACACATCTTCCATATCGACTTCCAAAGTATTGATTTCCGCAAATAGTTTCAAATTACATAAAACACATGAAACTCCATGTTAAAATAATTAAACGACACTAATTAAAGTTTTCATTGCCAACTACCCGATTTAGTGAACTCGCAAGTTAATTCCCTTAGAACTCAATAATTAACCATTCTTACCTGTCTCGAGGAAGGCCTAGCAGTGACAATCTCTTTGTCAGCATGTTTTCTCTTGCGTTTTTTCTTCTCTTTGTGCTCAGACTTAACTTTTTCAACCGAACAAACACTAACACTTGAAACTGAACTACAACTTGGATTACGTTTTCGTTTCGGTGCATTACCGCTCAATCCACTAGCACCACTAGTACCACTACCTCCAGCAACGGCCCTAATTTTCCCATCATCACTTTTAACAGTACGTTTAACTTTATCATCATCATTATCACCGTTTGTCCTGTAATCAGCACTTGGCGATGCTTGTTTATCAACAATTTCGCCTTCTTCAGGTGTCTGCGGACGTTCGCACTTGCTCGGCCTCGTATCAGGTAATTCAGTTCTTTGTCTAAGTTCCTGTCCCCTCGAAGGTTGCGGTATATGCGGAATTTTATTCAAATCAAGCTTGCAGATTAAGCTCGGCACGCCATTAACGAAAGTTAACGCAGGAATTGTTGGCAACGTTGATGCCTGGGATGATGGTCTTTTGTAAGGACTCTCGCCGCCAGTTGGTGTATTCGCTGATCCGGTATATTCCTCAACGTAAATACCGCATTTACCACCGCCTTTTCCACCCTTACCACCTTTACCACCTCCTTTACCTCCGCCCTTGGAAGTCGAAAATAATTTCCTAAGTGTATCACTCTTTTTCTTATCCTGTACATTACCAACGTCCTCCTCCTGCAATTTCGGGGCAGAACTATTGTCACTGTCTGTATTATCTGGCGAGGTTGCTCGCGTCAACGGTTGCCGCGGTCTCGGCGGAACTCGAGCAACTTGTCTGTTGTTTCTGTGCGCTGTTTCAGACTCACTGTCCGAATCACTCGCACAACCTGATGTATTTGTCACTCGGGATCTTGGACGTCTTGGTTTACCCTTGGTTGGACTCTTTTTATTACTCTTACTATCCTGTTTCTTTGGTGATTCCATTAATTTTGAACGCTTAGCTAATCTTCTCCAATTTGTTTCATCCTCAGAGGCACTTTGTTTTGTCGATGGTCTCTCGTCATCACTCGACGATACACTGAGTCGCGATCTACGTTTGTCGGGAACTGGACTCGATGATACTCTCCTCTCGCATTCTGAGTCACTCGATCTGTTTTGGGATCTGTGAAAATAAATTATAGATTATTTTGGTTTGTGGGGAGCGATTAATTCGAACAGTCAATCACTAGTCAAGGGCAGTTTGCCGAAGCAAATTCAAAATCATTCAACAATTGAATATTCAATTTTCGGAATTCGATGGTACTGATAATGAATATTTAATGAATTATTAACAGAAATGTTTCAATGAATATGATTGTGATTAATAAACATGAGATATCAACTGTAATTTAACGGGGAAACATTTTTGGAGAAATCAATACGGATAATTCAATCGCGATGCGGTAAAACCATAGTTATCATTTATTATCGTGAATTTATAGTGGCATCGATTTAACATTAAACTAAAGATATTATTAATCATAATCGCGTTATTAATTTATAATTTCTGAAGTAAATTATGGTACGATAATTATCCTGAACGTTCAAAAACCTTCGTAATGAGAGACTAATTAGGACACCATGTGCATTCTATGAATATCTCGTCACCTAACTGAAAGTAGACGAAAATTTCAAAACGCATGTAACGATCATCTGAATGTAAATTAATCTGTCTTATTCATTGAAATTTTCCGTAAAATTAATTGTGATAATTGACTGAATGAAAGAATATTTGCAGAACAATTCGTTGAATCCTTTCAATTTGCTTTTACAGATAATCCTTAAATAGAACTATTCATTTCCGGTGATTATAGAACCTTTCATGTTCATCGTTAAGGTCCATCCAATCATACGGCTTGCTGTATGAGTGTCGTTGTCATTAAGGGAAAACATTATTTTTATGTAAATTAACCGATTGATAAAGGTCAGTTAATATAAATCGTCAATTATTTAATTATATGCGAAACGAAATTATTTTTCTGAAAAATACTATCTAGATGATTTTCTAGATAATTTTTTGCTACTGTTATTTTGTAGTGTTCTACTTTAGACAATGGTTTGGGAAGTTTAATGAATAATTAAGCTGATTCCATTGTAATTAGAAACGAGGAATTTGGCGGACTGAATGGCCGCCATTGCTGACGGAAATTCACTTCTTAAAAAAGACGAACTGCGCAACTAATGAACAATGAATTATTGAAAACTTTGTCTAGCACACTTCGTGCTATTCTTAGCAATTTTTTGACACTATTCGCGTTGTAATTGAATAAATATTCGCGACGTAAGTAGAAAACTACGATCCGAAGTGGAGAACTATGACATTAACAACAGATGGCGCTACGATTGTCTTTAACGTTTAGGAAAAAAATTCATTAGAATTACGTCAAACAGGGTTTTGTTAATATTATCAATTGATTTTCATTTCCATTTAATGTACTGATGAAATAATGAATTTCTTAATGAACCCCCGCGATAAAAATTATCTGTAAACATTCAAGATAATCCGTGCCCTAATTTGTATCCAATATTTTTAATTAGCTTGATATCTCCGAGTTATCGACCGACCGAAGTTTAATTCCATCCTATTACAGGAATTCGATCCTCGTAATTCTGTGCCTCTATAAGTTCCCTATCAATAATTTACTAGATGATACCGAAACAAGGCAATGTCGATGAAAACGTTAAATGTAGATCAGATTAATCCCATCGTTAATTACCGGTTTATCTTAAACACAAAGCCAATAAAATTCAACAAATCAATCAAACATACCTGGAGTCACTGGCTTCATCATCGCTACTTTCAACAGTTGCTTTCGATACCGGTGGTTTTTTCTTGGGACTGCTCACACTGCGTTGCCTGTTGCGCTTCGAATTTCCCTTTGTCTCTTCCTGAATTGTTCTATGACTCCTCGGGCTTTTGACTGATTCTTTAACTGACTTTCTCGGCCTACCACGTTTCCGTACGTCTGGTGGCTTCGGTTTATCCTGTGTTTGCGAACGCGTCTCGTCATTCTTCTTCTTCTCATCCTCACTATTATGATCGCTATCACTCAAAACCGACAATACCGTTGAACTTCTTGTTCTCTTTATTGATTCATCGAGCTGCCAATCATTGTTATGTGTATCTGATCTTCGCGGTCTTGCATCAGTCGGTAAATCATCTGGGGAGCTTTCCCGCCGGACTGAATCCTGTATGACTTTGTTATCCGAATTTTGATCAGTTTGTACTGCAGTCTTATTGAAGAAACTACTTAAATTCCAGCGCGGCTTTGATTCTTCAGCTTGTGGCTCTTCGACTTGTGCGGGTTTTGGGGATACTGATGGTGGAGTTGTTGGTCCTTTTGTTGGTAATTGTGCAGTCTCGTCCTCGGAATCATCGCTGCTGTCACTTCCGGAATCTGAACCGGAATCTGAACTTGATGAAGCTGAACCGGAACTCTGGGGAGCTTGACCGGGAGGACTTGGTGGTCGTGGTTCGATCGTTGGACTTTGTTTACGGGGCGATGAAACTGGTGGCGAGAGAAGATTTGGGGATTGCTTTGGAGGTGGTGTTGCGTGTGGAGGACTTAAAGGACGTGGAGGTGAAAGAGGACCAAGCGGAGATATTCCCATTGGGGATGGTGGAGCAAGTGGAGGTGGTGCTGGCATCATTGAAGGAATCAACGGAGCTGTCAAGCTGAAATTTTATGAATTTTTATTGATTATTGTTTGGTTTGGTTTATTTTGGGTAGTCTTCTATTTTTTTTAATGAATAAATAACTTACTCGACATTGAGGTCTGGAGTTCGATTCCTCTGTAACCTTGACGTTGCTCTCTGATAAAAATGAGAATGTTGATAAAATAATTTGTTTATGTTTGTTGGAGATAAATCAATTTATTCTGGGGACAATTGTTTTGGAAATATTTTTAATTCGGTGTAGAAGAAATGAGAAAGTTATTCAATTATCTTAATTTTACAATGGAGTTAATCCAATTACTTTTCAACTTAATTAATGTTATTTCAGAAATTCAGTCTTGAGTATAAGTGTATAATAAGCAGTCAACCACTTGTTTGACTACAATCTACCTTCAAGACTTCTCACGACTTCCATTTACATTTCTCCGCAAAATAAATTCACTTAAATCCCAAAATAACAATTCCGTATTAAAATCTTTCTCATCACATGTAATAATAAATTTCTCACCTTGACACCATCATCATCGCTGTCCTCGGAGAGACTCAAGTCACGTTCCAGATCACTGCAATTAAAAAATTGAGAAAAATTAATTAATCCGCCAATTACCCAAGAGAAAATAAAATATGATTCACAATAAAAAATTGAAAGGAAATTCATAGGAATCTCCTCGATGAGTGAACAATGCGATATTTTCATTCGGAAAAAGGAAGCAAATAAAAATCATTTGTAAAAAGAACTTAAACGCATATATCTTTATGTATATAAGTGTGGGTACAATATATGTAGAAGACAAAGAGAGGACAGCGGACATCGACCCCGGTTTTGCCTCAGTGTGTTCCTGTCCTATCCCCGTCTACTACCGAAGCGTCCGAACGTTCGCTACCTGACTCCACTACAACTGATTCTCTCTTTCTCATTTTCTCTTCCTCTCTTCTCCCTTGTACCGAGTTTACCCGTTTTGTGGGCTCGTCCACTTGTCACTGCGAGAATCACAAATGTCGAGGACTTCTGTGTAAATTTTCTTCGTTTATTCGAGGGGAGAAAATTGAAAATTTTATGAATTTAATCATGCTAGACAGGTGAGTGATTTTTTCAAATCTTCATTAACTAAAAAATAGAGAGAAATTTTTACTCGCAGTTTCGTTGGATTAACGAGACTAATTCATACGAGAATCTTCGTAATTTTTGTCGGAATTAGTTCATGTTTGTATTCAGAAGGTTTTCCTTTGACGGATTGATTAATTTTTATTCTAAAAAATTCACGGAATCAAGTAAAAGCAAGGAAAGAGAACGGTTTCAAATTTTCAGACAAATCCGATTTTATTCTATCAGTTTTTTTCGAATATCTCTGAAAATAATGGAGATGCGCCCTTTTTACCCTAATGCTTTTTTGTAGAGAATTTCGAAAGCTAAAAAAAAGCATTAGGGCAAAAAAGGCGTATCTCCGTTATTTTCAGAGATATTTCCAAAAAAATGATGATAGAAAAAAATCGACTTATCTGAAAATTTCATAGTCGTTGAGGATTTATTGTCACATAACAGAGTTAATGAGATCCGCATAACCAACAAAGTAGAGAAAATTTCTTGTAAATCACCAATGACTTCAGGGAAAACTATTAAAATATTAACGACGTGATTTTCTCGTTTTTTTTTCTTAATTTCTTCATCACTCATGATTTATTTTTCTAAAGTTTACACCGCGGAGTGTTAAGTTGCTCGTTTTACGAGTCACCAATTTGGAGATAAGGATTCCGACTGCATTATTGTAGGTGAGAGAAGGAGAAAGAGGGAAGAGTGAGAAGTTTAAAGCCCAGATATCCTCGGAGCTATTCGTAAGATTCATCGACTTTGTCGACAGAGTACTCTTCACGTTTCAAGACCCCAAGTTGATCATTTCTCAACTAGGTCCCTGTGTTTTATACGGGGATTATCTTTCGGCTGCAAATTAATGATGAGAAAATACAGGAAACTTGATACATTAAATTCCAATTTTTTTTCCTTCTCGTTTCATCTAATTTTATTTTTTTATACATTAAATTATTATCAGCATTGATAACGTTTGTGTTTTATGAAGTTGCGAACTGGCTTCATTTTACGATTACTACTGTGTAGATGAAGGTAACGGACTCGTGTGCATGTGCAACTTGGCGACGCGCGTGTAACGAGCTTCGGCTTCCGGCAAACCATCTTGCTGTACAAGTTATCTTCATTCTTTTTATCATTATTATTTTTTTCCTCGAATTCTTCATAAACAAATGTTTCAAATATCGGAGAAAAAGAAACGGAGAATTCTCCTATCCGTTTTAAAGGACATACAGGAATTTCTGTGATGACCTTGGTAGTTCCAATCCTTCTGTACAAAGAAGTAATTAACAAAATTACTCTATCGCAATTATTTTTCTTAACGAAAAAAAAAATTGTGAAGTGAAAATGCGAAATTCATTAAATTCGAATTTATTTATTGGGCATCCACCTGTTGTATCCTTCATAAATTTTTCTTCGAGCTTCGACGTCTCTCCAAAAACATTTTCATGTAACGCAAGAAATATAAAGTAAATCCGAGAAAGAATGAGTTTTTCGGATGAGTATGAAAGAGAAAGCAGTAGTGAAGAAGTAAAACAGGATAAGTCGATTATTTTTAGCCGAGATTCTTTTGCGAATATCTCGGAAACTAATGGAGATATGCCCTTTTTTCCCTAATGCTTTTTTGTAGAGAATTTCAAGAGCTACAAAAAAGCATTTGGACATAAAGGACGTATCTCCATTAATTCCCGAGATATTTCAGAAAAACCATTGACAGAAGAAATCGACTTATCCTGTTTTACCTCTTCACTACTGAAAAAGAGAAATGCTTGGGGATAGGAATGAGAGACGGTCGACGACCCGATATACGCGACGCCAACTGGCGTGGATGACATCCATGGGTTGTAGGTGGCAGTGGCAACAGAGAAATCGTTTTCCATCCCTTCGTCCTGTTCCTCTCTTTTCTTTGACGTTTTTTTCCCTCGCTGAAACCTTGGCAATCGATATATCCCACTCTCCCAAGTGTTTCATTCTCTGGCTCTCCTCGCCCTCCCCTACATTTTGAACTATCCACCCTTTTTCTGCCTTTCCCTTCTCGCGCTCTGAATACCAAAGAATCCTCATCTCTTCAATCTTGTTTCACATTTAACGATTATCCCATCATTCCTTTGGCACCGCCCCCTGCCACCTCAAAAATTCAAATAATTTCGTATATATCGATCATTTGTAAGTGGAATGATAACAATACCAATGGCTCAGAATTCGTGAAATTGTTGGAACATCTGAACGATTCCATATTGTTGTTATTTACGACTACAGAATTTTGCGACAAATCGATTTTATTCTATCATCAGTTTTTTGCGAATATCTCCGAAAATAATGGAGATACGCCGTTTTTGCCCTAATGCTTTTTTGTAGCTCTTGAAATTTTCTACAAAAAAGCATTAGTTCGAAGAGGGCGTATCTTCGTTATTTTCAGAGATATTCGCAAAAAACTGATGGTATGTCCCTAAATTTCAATTTTCCTATTCTGGATTCAGAATTTTTTTATGAAAGTTAATCTGAATCTATCATGACTATTGATTCTTCACAAATGAAACAAACAATTTTCGTACGTTGACTAATTGTTTGATGACTCCCAGCACATTTAGGATTAGCGAATAAATTCCATAATGAGAAAACTCAGTCTAACGCAAACACCTTGCCGAGTAAACTTCACAGTTAGACAAAGTTTGGAATACCCTTTGCCGCCTTCTCACAATTTCCTATCTCTTTCGTATCATCGTCACAATATTGTTCCGTCTCATTCACTTCTTATCTTTTGTTTCTGGATTCTATCTTCTGAATTCTTATTTTCTTTTAGTTTTCATACTTCTTTTTTTACTCATTTATTTTTCAACATCTCATACCTTAACATACTGTATGGCGTGTATCTCCACAGTACCGGAAAAAAGAGAGAGCTCTGGTAATAATTTTACCTCTATCTTCAATGGTGGCTTTTATTCGTACTCCATGTGTGTGTTTGTGTTAGTAAGAAAAACGAGATGATGCAATTTTCGTATCTAGTGTTTCTATGTTCTCTCTCGGTAACTAGGGAAGGGGCAAGAGAGACAAAGGGGAGGAAAAATTATTGCGGTCAAGGCGGACGTCAATTTCTTGCCCCCAACACAAAATGTGGAATTTTTTCGTGTTTCCCTCGTTTTTAATTCAGTGAAGAGGTAAAAAAGGACAAGTCGATTTTGTCAACGGTTTTTCTGAAATAGCTCCGGAATTAATGGAGATACGTCCTTTTTGCACTGATGCTTTTTTGTAGTTCTTGAAATTCTCTACAAAAAAGCATTCGGACAAGAAGGGCGTATGTCCATTAGTTTCCGAGATATTTACGAAAAAATCTCGGCGAAAAAAAATCGACTTATCCTGTTTTACCCCTTCACTACTGAATTTATCAATTTTAAATTAAAAGATTAAAAAAAATATAATCCTCACAAATATTTAATTCAATCATTCACTAATTACTCTTCTCGATTCCCACGAATTAATAACAAAAAAATTACAAAAATCCAATCAATTGATCTCTCACGTTTTTATGCAATATGAATAATTCAAAAATTGATTAGAATTAATTTGAAACGATTCGAAGGTTCTTTGGCCTCTGGTTAAATACAAGCAGATTGCTAGCGTAAATTTCCAGCAGCGAAAGGGGGAGAAAGAGAGAGAGTTTATCGGTGCAATAAACGCAACGAGCGCGAATCGACGATAACTCGCGACACATTCTCCTCCCCCTTTTCCTCTTCCTCTCTTTCCCGTTAGTTTCATTTTCACTCGTTCTGCCAAGCCAAAAAGACCACCATAAACACAAAATCCACCCAATTCGTGTTAGTGCGAACGAGATGGCGTTGTCTTTAATCCCAAATCGTCCAAAACTCACTTTCCAAGCTCATACAATCGCTTTTCTTCTTTCTCTCCTATTTCTACGAGAATAAACCTCTGTTTATTTTATCCTCGTAAAATAACAAGAAAATAAAGGAGGGACTGAAGAAAAATGGAGGACATCGTGTAGGATTAAAGTTTTATTTAGAAACAAATGATTTTATAACACTATCGATCTTTGAATTCTCCGCGAAAATATGGAATGGAAGATTTAAGACGACTGTGAAATTTTCAGATAAATCCATTTTATTTTATCATCAGTTTTTTGCGAATATCTCCGAAAATAATGGAGATACGCCTCTTTTGCCCTATACCTGTTTTGTAGAGAATTTCAAGAGCTACAAAAAAGCATTCGGGCAAAAAGAGCGTATCTCCATTATTTCCCGAGATATTCGTAAAAAACAGATGGTGAAATAAAATCGATTTGTCTGAAAATTTCAGTCGTGATTTAAGCTGGATTCTGCGCGGCCGTTTTGAATATGAAAATTCACAACGTAACACTTTTCGTTGATGGCTATGAATAGAAAAGCGGTTAGCGGCATGCGGAAGATATCTCACACCAACTGGATTTTAAAAGTCTGTTAATAACGCGGAATAATGTTGAATAGTTCAATGGAATTATCGAGATTATTTGGGAATATTTAAGATATTTTGGGAGTTTGAAAAATAAAATTCTCCGAATTTTTTTACTTTTTTTATTCCATCATTAGTTTTTCGCGAATATCTCGAGAATTAATGGAGATACGCCCTTTTTGCCCTGATGCTTTATTGTAGCTCTTGAAATTCTCTACAAATAAGGATTCGTGCAAAAAGGACGTATCTCCAGTAATTCCCGAGATATTCGCAGAAAATCAATGATGGAATAAAATCGATTTTTCTGAAAATTTCATAGTCGTATTTTTTAATT
>JABSMS010005707.1:0-15383 GCA_018902275.1 Aleiodes sp. PSUC_FEM 10030003
ATTACCATCTTTATGAAAAACTAACACTTATTAGAACTATACGTATAGAATT
This sequence comes from Aleiodes sp. PSUC_FEM 10030003, assembly GCA_018902275.1. Lineage (NCBI taxonomy): Eukaryota > Metazoa > Arthropoda > Insecta > Hymenoptera > Braconidae > Aleiodes > Aleiodes sp. PSUC_FEM 10030003. Next base: position 53 of record JABSMS010005707.1, read on the forward strand.
ATCCTTCAGAAAAAGGCAATCGTTTGGCACATAGTTTTAATAACTAATTAGAAATAAAAACGTATTTCGGGGAATATTTTCAATAGAGGGGGCATCAAGATGGCCTCGTGGAACCGATGTGGCACAGTATGTGTGTATTCATATATAGGATACCTGGTATTGTGGTACAGTCAGTTCGAAAATATATAGGCTGACATTTTTTAATTATCGGTACATAGAGTGGGGCCTCGGAGCCGAAACTTTTTAACCTGACGGTCGCTAGGCAACTACGTTAAGAAATTGTACTACACGCAGAGAAAACTACTCTACAATCCGATGAGGGTTCTCTCGCAAAATTGGTGTGCTACTCATCAACGATGGGAAATAGCGGCGAGTCTTCAAAAATTGGAGTGCCAATACCCGAGAATACATTGGCACACTAAAATTTGAGATAGGTCTACCAGATTTCCATGTTTAGTACTTTGAAAATACGGTTGCTCACATCAATTCTCAATGAGCTGAAAAAAGTCGGGTGCAACATACGAAAGTTTGTAGAGAGATACTTTGAATTCTAATTGGTGGATTCCAATTTGTAGAGAATGTTGGCTATTTTTTCGGCCCCAATCCGAAACGTCCTCTGCATTGGTGAGATGATATACTACTTTTCAGTGGATTTTTCTCTCCGTGTAAATGCTGCGCCTAGCAGTCTCAGTGATTTTCACTATTTTTTTCAAATTGTAATTTATCCTATTCTTGTTATCCTATCTACTGGCTCTATCTGAATGATGAATATAATTTCTCTTTGGTAAAAAACTATAAGAAAAATCCAAATTTATGTCCAAATGAATAAATACAAATAGACATGTAAGTAGTATCTGCACTTGACTGCTCATGTCACATCTCATTCTTCACAGTGAATACTGAGTAATTTATATCACAGTCTAAATGTCAACCTTGGTTTCTTTTTCAGTGAATTTTTCTATAAATTTTCAGTAAATTGTTTATAACTATTGCATTTTTTTCGAGCGGAACTTCATTTTTTTCAAAAATCATCTGCATGCTATTCCGAATCGAATGACACCTCATTCGTATTTTTCCGAGACTGCTGAAAAAAGTTGAACAAAAAGGCACTTGTTAACTAGACTATGGGATAGATGAGGTTATATGGACGGTCTGAAATTCTAGCACGATTACTCCATTACCGACCCACTTTTTGATGTTGGTAAAGTGGGAATATTACTGAGTTCAGCGAGTCTCCACATAACCTCATGGATAAGAGCCAACTTTAACTTTAATTCTCTTCCTGTCTACGCCGTGGAACTGTTCCAAATTGTGACTATGTACTCTCGATTACTTTGAGAACTTGTCCGCAAAGTGCCAGAAATCTGACTTATCTCTTTGTTCTTTTGTAATTTGCTGGGGGCCTCCTTAAAGGACAACAGAAGGCTCAGGAATTATGAATTTTTGAACCCATTGTTCATTGATATTTCTCATTTTTTTTATGAAACAGGAATTGCAACGACTTTCTAGCTATCTTCCTCAGACGTTGACAGTCTCGTATCATAAAAATATCAACAAACAGTGTCAAAGGATTAGTTTAAGAATTCAACACGTCCTACGTTTTTCATTAGCCCCTAAAGGACAACGGAATGGAGTGAATTTTTCTAGTCTCGAAACCAATCGTTTATTCATAATTATCGATTTTTTTAAAAACTAAGAATTGCCGTCTATCGTTTTTTTTTTCAAAAAATTGCAATTTATAGATCAATAATTAGTTTTAAGATTGACAGAATTCTCCGCCTTCCATTAACTCTTAAAAAAGTGAAGAATCAATGTATCGTTACCGAAGAGTGGAAGACACCTGACGAAAATTACACAGATTCAATTAATAATCATACAATAGCTACACGATGAATACTATTGCTGGAGGAATTTCATACACAGAGAAAAAAAAATTCTTGTGATAAGAAAATGTATTGGTAACGAAATTTTCCTTCGTAATTTCTATATCTATATATGTTTATCGAAATTTTCTGGAGTGAAGGAAATTTTCTACATCTAAGTGAATTTTCTGGCAACAAGAAATTTTTTTTCTCAGTGTACGCTTCTAGACATTGCCGTGTTCGTTATCACTTTCTCTTCCTTCAATCATCTCCATCAATAATTATTACAACATATATGAATTTCGCCAAAGGATGAGATAATTTACTGAAATACCTTCAAAAAGAAGAACGACGGTCTTATAAATAGTCAGCAATTTCAGCCATCCGAGTAACTTTAACCTTCTGTTACATTTGACCTATCGGAATGGCCGAAATAAGTCAATTAAATCATGAAAACACCTAGATTATTTTCCCGATTGACAGATATAAATTTGATGAATAAATAAATCGTGTAACGTATCTTATTATTTATTCTTCTCTCAAAAATACTGTTTAGGTTTCCAATTGTATAATTACTTAATTGCATAAATGCAGTAGAGCTTGTTTACTAGTAATGATAAGTTTGTTGCAACGGCAAAAAATGCCCAACATAGATCGAAATTACAAGACATGTTCCATGGAAATTTTCCTAATAAGTTGCGATGAAAATTTCAAGTAAATTCCGTTAAATTTCTCGTCAACTGCAGTTTGTAAATATTTCCGTCTCTTTTCGTTGAATTTCAAATAATAATTTTCTGACAGAGTAATCGTTTATTACAAAGAAAGATTTGGAGAAAATAATACATACAATTATCATAAAAAATTAATAAAAATAATGCATCAATCGCAAAATGCATAAAAACTATTCGACGAGGATGGGATTCGAACCCACGCGTGCAGAGCACATTGGATTAGCAGTCCAACGCCTTAACCACTCGGCCACCTCGTCTCGATGACGAAATTTCCGAGGCTTCTGTCCAACACAAGCTTCCTCCCATTTTTCATTACTAAAAATTCAACAAATATCGTAACAACAAATTTCCGCAAATTACGCAAATCAATAAAACTCAAAATAACTGTTAAAACTTTCTAAAAAAATTCCACGAAAAAGCAAAATTTGCCATGAAAAAATAGTGAATCGATATTTCATCTAAAATGAAATTAGAGTCGACACTTTAAATCTACGAGACGGTGGAAACTTTTATTACAAAACTTTTGTATTTTCCAGTTATAAGGCAAAACGAGTTTCAGAGGATAAATTCAATGCCAAACCACATTGAGAACGTGTGGAAATTACATGTGCCTCAAACATTTAAAGCCCCTTTTACATATCAACTACGCTAGCAACTCTTGAAACAATGTCATTATTATTTACGAGCACGCCATATTTCTCGACGGTGAAAACCTCTCACATTTGTACTTCCTCATTGTTCCACATAACATAATGAAATGGAAGATAGATGAAAAAAACGGAGATTCAACCGCACTGGAATTTTAATAAAATTTACATTTAAATTCAATTCCACGATTATAAAAATCTCTTAGAAGTGATTGAATCAAACGAATAATTGCACAAAAAGCGTTTACTCGAAAATCTTCAGAAAAAAAACGTAACAGTGATTCCATAATGAGAGAAACACTTAAAATTTTATGTGAAAATTTATACGTTATTTCAAATTTGGAGGCAATATTTTATGTGAGAGAAGATTGCATTGAAGATTCGGATGAAAGCACGTAAAAATTTCGAAAAAAAATTTAAAAGTGCGAGAGGATTTTATTGCGTAAGAACGAGTTAACTGCAGCTTCTGGAAATGGGATTAAGTTGGATACTGAAAATTCCAGTGGATTATACCCAACACAAAGCTTTCAGAGTTACTCTCAACTTCTTTTATGCAATATCCAAGGCTTATCTTGTTTGCAGCACGATGGTTATATATTTCTTCAGGAGTATGCTCCTCAATTCTCTAATTCATGTGGAATAAATTGATCCATTGTTATTTAAACACTCGTTTTTCCATTATGTATTAACCATTATCTGTCTTTTCAATTCAACGAGCAATTTCACATTCGTCTGAGAATAATTACAGTTTTTTTTAGTGCGTTGAATTCTAATTACTCATCACTCAATAATTAACAACAAATTTACAATATGAATCCTCAGAATTTTAAATGACGATATTTTTTTTTGTTATTAAGAACTCGAAAATTTTTTAAAAAATTTAGAGATGTCAATTTAATGAGAACAAATTTTCATTTTATTTAATGTTAAAAAAATTTTCCAATGTTTTTCACTATTTTCATGATTTTATTAAAGTGGAACGTCTTCCAAAATTTTATTTTATTTTATTCACTTATTAAATATTTTTATGACCGTTGTAAATTCTTTTCAAAATGGAATGGCTTCATCGGTCGAGCTTGAATATTTTCAATGTTTATTCACACTCAATATTTTAATAATAAATTATGTAATTTATATCGTTAATGAAAGTTGATATATTAGAAAAAAAAGAAATTATTACGTATTTGTATATTGAACCGATGAAGCCATTTTGAAATGAATTTGATTCACGGAATAACTGAGTGACATCACTGCATTTGCAAACGAAATTAATTTTTTATTTATAACAAATAATAACAATTTTCACAAGAAAATGACAGGAATATAGAATTTTCGCTGTTGAGATGATCAGTGATTTTTTCTGATTTTTATTCTATGTTTGAGATCATCTTCCAGAATCCAGTCGATAAAACAGAAAAAATGAGGATTTGTAAGTTAATTTCCAATTGAAAGTGATTAAACTCTTCAGAAATCATGTCTCCAGCTTATAAATATAATTTTTATACTTAAATATTAAATTTCAACATGAACTCTTGATTGTGATATGAATGAGGATTCCTCCTTTCTCTCCGCCTCTTCTTTTATGTTGAATTAATTAATCTACCTGTTGCATTTCGTTCTACACTGTTAAAAAAATCGAAAATTCAATGTCAATATGTGCATTGAATTTCAGAACCCTAATTTTAATTTCAGTTAAGGCGCAATTATATTTAAAATTTCATGTTTCATGGAAAATTCAAGGATATTATTTTTAATATTCAATAAGCATTGAAATTTCGCAATTGATTATTAACCGAAAATTCAAAGCAACGTTGCCTTGAATTTTCATGAATTGCCCGAAATTTCATTCATTCACTGAATAATCCACTTCAAATGTATACGGATATTCATAATTTAATAGAAATTTCATCAATAATTCGTGATGAAATTTCGAATCTTGTTTGAAAGTTCCCATAGCAAATTAATTTTGAGAAGATAAATTTCCTGAAGATAATTTTGTTAACTGTCATTTGTTAAATATTTCAAGATTTTTCCATTGACTTTTAAATAATAATTTTCCAACAGTGCATCTCATTTAATTTAATGATGAAAAGTGGTACATTAAAAGCGATTCCTTACGTTTTCTAGCTTTACGACAATTTACATTCCTTCTGAGATCCTGAGAATGCTTCAATCAAGAATGAAACATCGCGAATTTAGAAATAAATGTGAAGATTGACCCTTACGTTCAATACAAAACTATGATTGGTAATAATAATATTTTATACGATCTTGGAGATAATTCGTAAATAATTTGAATCTTCCTTAGCATAGCAGTGACCAAAAAAGCCGATTCAAATGATTTACGTATTGTTATAATGATAATGTAAGTAAAAATAAATTTAAAAGAAATATCCTTTCGATTTCTTCATTATTTCATCATATATTATCATAACCTAACTTTCCTTCGGCAAATTTTTTCAAAAAATATTCCTTTCAATTTTTTCAATATTTCATCATATATTATCATTACTATATTACGTATTGTTGTCTCCTCCTAAATCTATACGACAAATTGAAATTTATTAATTCTCTCCCTTCACTACTGCTTCCATCCTACGACATATTAAAGTGGCAAAAGCAACTTCATCGCGCTTATCATATCTTCTCATCCATCTCAACAAATTCAAATGGACTCACCCCACCGATAACCCTACAGATCTTCCCAGAAATTCCACAGCAGACACATTAAATGTCTCAAGAATGAGATATTGAAGTGATGAAGTGAAGATTCTTCTTCATCCATAGGAAAATGGCCCTCAGGCACTCGCAGACCCACAGTATCATTAACATTCCTGATTGAGTAAAGGATGAAAGGACCTTTAGCAATAATTAAATTTACTTTCTGTATCAAAAGAAGTCTTTTAAATTCAACCACTCTCTGTTTCATCATTCTTTTACATTTTTTGTGTCTGGAGATTCTTTTTCACACCCTGGGCCATCACTAGTGGATAGTAACTATCGTGTGATTTTGCCGCGACTGCCTTTGCCACGTGTCTTACGCCTCGAGCCACTTGAATTCAACGTGACATTTTTTCTTCCAGTCACGTCTTTCGTACTCAGTTTCGCCAATATTGCGTCTGGATGTATTTCTATCTTATTGTACTTCAGTTTCCTCCTTTTTTTCCCGAGAAAACACAATTTTCTTGAAGTGCGAGAAACAAGAGGAAAGAGGATTGTTTTGTCAATTTTGAAGACGAAATTGACCATCAAGACAAACAGAAGATAACCTGCTTTACTCTGTCGATTTTGGTCTCTGGAAAATCTTCAGAACTTCGTCAGCTTTCTCCTTCAACTAAACTACATTGTTTCCTCACGTTCATTCGGATGCAATTTCCGGAATAACTGCACTGTTAGAAAATTCAGTATCTACAATTCAACGGAAAACTATTGAAATATTTAACAAACTTGAATTAACTTGAAATTTCAACGAAATCATTCGTGAAATTTTCATTAAATTCTGACTTTTTCATACTCATTTGAAGTGGAATATTCAGTAAATAAACGAAGTTTTGGGAAATCCATAAAAATTTGAAGCGCTATAGCGTTAAATTTTCGATTAATAGAAAATTCAAGTTCATATATTATTCAATATTTTGAACGTATTAGGAAATTCAGATTGCTCATTGGATTTTCAATGCTTAAAAAATTTTAAAAATCGAATGTTCTTAAATTTCCAGTGAAAAATCAAATTTCAAAGATGATTTTTTCTTAACTACGATTAAAATTGAGGTTCTGAAATTGAACGTACAAATTTATATTGAATTTGAAGTTCTTTTTACCAGTGTATTTTCTCAGCAGCATCAGTAATTCTTGCTCGACAGCTATCGTAACGAGCATCCACATAATCCGTCAATTTCTGCTCCTACAGACCTAATCTAATAGCCAGCATCTCTGTATTGTCCAATTCAAGTTATTCAACAGAACCTCTCTACAAGTGCATCAAACATGTTTATCCCATCCACAGAATCACAGACATCCTTATCTTCTTCCAGTAAATCCACCACGCATTTCCTCAGCCCACTGAATCAGATCCTGGATTTCGTTTCTATCGAGTATGTCGATCTTCAGAATCTCCTCTAGACGGCCGAAACTTCACCGGCTTAACGCTCGAATCTTCGCCAGTTGCTCTAAGCTTCTTCTCAGAGAGTTTCCTCACGCAACCGCAAATTTCAAAGAATTCGATACTTGGTCTTGATAAATCCGTATCAACATCACTGAGAAGTTCAAGTTTCGATGATCTATGCATCCTTATTCTGACGATTACATCCGTCCAAATACTTTGCTGTCGAATCCACCTACGTCAGAATCTCGGAAAGTTGATTTACTCATCTGAACACTGTTGAAAGAAGTGTCACTGCAAAAACTAATGTTCGACAGATGTTTTAATTTAAGATGTCAGTTAGAGAGAAATATTTTAAAATTGAGGGTTTTTTGAAATTGAAGAACCGAAATCGAAGATGATTTAAAATTGAGATGCGGCACGTGTTCTGAAAAGTTGTAAAATATTATTTTTCATCTGAAAAATTAAGTTACAGGTATTTAGTTTTTTTCTTATGTTTCAAATTAAGACACTTTTCAATGATTCAATCATTGGATCTTGAAAATATATGAAGAGACTCCGTTGCTAAATGCTATTTAAAAACACCAGTGTAAAACATCTTTCGCGCCTTAGTGACGTATTGAAATTTTCTACATAAATATGGAAACAATGACGAAGTGGATTGAATATGTGATGAAGAGTTAAGCATGAATTTTTATTCAATTTTTTCAGCGTCTGAGTCCGAAGATTCATTCAATTTTTTTCTTTTTTATTTCAAAATTTATAACTATATATTGATATATTGATAATACGCTGAATAAATAATTGAAATTCACGGTTTTTGTTATTAAAAATTAAAATCGAAAAGTGCACGTTTTGAGACGCTCAGATGACCTCGAATTATGTCACAATTTGGGTCCTGTAGCGCCACCTATTCAGTGAATTTTTCACCAGGCACGATTCTAATTTAGAAACCAAGAAATTGGGGTCAATATTTGTGACAGAAAATACTTCAAAAAATATTTTACGAATCTCTTATTATAAATACTGCTCCGCACCCAATTGCCCAAACACGTTAGCTAAAGATGGTAAAAAAGTATTCCTTTGTGTACTTGTGAAAGCCGAATTGGAAAAGAGTGAGGTAAAGCTGTCAAACATGTCAAACGTATCCATAGGTGAACTTCGAGGTGTTGCCTTAGCAAAACCTTCTCCTATCACATCATTTAGTCCTATTATGACAATTTTTCATCCATTAGCTATTCAAAAAAATTATTTCGGGAAGAGGTCACCTTACGTATACGTTTTGCTGAAGTGTAACCTCTTTTTTCTTTCCACCCATGGAGCAGAGGTAACGCCACCTTGTGGGTAACAGTGGAAATGTAGGAAATTGTGACGTCATCATCCCCTCTCTAAGGCTAAATTTTTCATATTTTTAACAATTAAAAAAAAATCCTACTGGTAAAATAAATAAATCGCGCTTGTTTTACACTTCGATTGCTTCTCAGAAATCAATTCAAATGACTTTTGCATTAATTTGAGATTTATACAATCTTCCTATTGAAATTCATAACACAAACTCGTCTATATAGATGAAAACTAACGGTGATTTCGATTTTTCGTCATTTTTATGTTCATCCGTTTTATTCAAAAGATTAGCAATTTGCTGGAACGAAAGAATATCATTCAACATTATATTTTCGGAGCAACACCGATATTTCTTGCAGATTGCTTTATTCGTGGGGGTGATTTGGGAAAACCATCAGCAATTCATTTTCGGTCAGTTACGTGTAACTTACTGGTAAATTTACGGTAGAGTTACAGGTCAGTTTTTGCATTTACAGCACTATTCATAGGTTATGTATATCACAGAAACGACATGGCTGCCACGAAAGACACATAAAGTGACTCAAAAATTACTACCGAAATATCTTAAAAATGACTACCAAAATGTCTTAAATTCAGACACTTTTTTTTCAGTGCAAAGTCTCAAACTTCCGTATAGCCTGTAATTAATGAGACTGCACATGATGACGAGCTCCTTAGACTGTCAGACTCATAAAAAAAGGCTAATCTCCCCTCGTTAAAGTAATTCGTAGAATGGCTTCTTTGATAAGTAATTAATTCGATATCTGTTCACTTGGATGACAGTGGAAATTGACTTAATCGTCGTCTTCTCAGGATCAGAATACTCCACTCTCTTGTAGAACGTTCTCCGTACTCAAGCGCCGTCGGCAAATTGAAGACGATGTGGAAGACTGACAGAGCCGTAATGCAGAGAGTAAAATTCTTCTTTCTGTTCATTTGCATTATTCTACTGACGAAGCGGCAGAACAAGAAAATTTGTCCTAGGGATCGGTTCTTGGGAAGATGACCTTCTTAGTAGTTTCAATGCTGCTAGATAAAGAAGCTCATTACAAGAATTTCCGTTTCTTCTTCAAATTTCTTTAAGTTGAAGTTGAAAATTCGAAAAAAATGGAAGAACATTCGAAAATGTCCTTTGAGGTAATGGGATCGCAAAACCACTTTTCTTACCAATTTTTTCGTTTATATTTCTTTCAAATTTGAAGTCGATGTTGCTTCCGACATCTCAAATAATTAATATCAGTTTTGATTTTTTTGAATGGAATCCACACAACTCTCTTTCGAGACATATTATGCTTCACATTTCCTGTTATTTCTCAGGAATCCTACACTGTTAGAAAAAAAATTGAAATTTTATGGACAATCTGATGGTAATTTTCATGAGCGTGACGTTTAATTTGTTTTCGTGGGAAGATGGTCATGAAAATTCAAGGGAATTCATGAGTCTTAAGTAGAAGTAAAAGCCGAAATTTCATCAGTTACTTGAATTTTCAAATGAACATAAATATTGAGAACCAAAATGAATCAAATTTTGTTATTTTTTCCTGAATAACAGAATTTTCAAGGAATAATCGAACTGGAATTTACAACTTTCATTAATATTCAATTGAACATGAATATTGAGGAGTAAAATCAACAAAAATTTCTTGTTTTTCCCTAAATTTTCCGTGATTCAACGGAATTTTGAGGGAATAGTTTTACTGATATTTACAAGTTTCATTGATTTTTCAGTGGAATTATTTGAAAATCAATAGAAAACTTGAATTTTCAATTACGAGATTCCCTGAATTTTCACTCGGAATATGATTCGTTTAAAATTTCCGGTATTTGACACGGAAAATTCAGACAAATTTTGTGAACAGTGTACTTAACATTTTCTCCAAAAAAAAATGCGAGTGTAGTTTATTGATAAATGAATTATGGAAGATGAAATTTTTCTCGACGTGAAGAACGCTAGGGATTGGTACAATACGTTTGGTTGTGAAAATTTTCATCGGTATCATTTTTATTTGTGTTTTAAAACATGATATATCCATCTTTCGAGAGATAACAGAAAAGTACGAAGAGTTACAATGGATTGATATTACAATAAGTCATTCCTTCACGCGCTACCAGAGTACACTGCGGTATTCATTCTTGGAAATCAATGAAGTGAATAAAATCATTGATCTGTGATTCTATTAAAGAAGTATTCTTTAATAAAAATATGTCGAAACATTATTACACAGTTTAGTTTACGGAGCTGCTTCCGTTCAGATATTTCGTTCGGTTCGAGAATAGACTCCGTGTGTTGTAAATTGTTAGAGAATTATTATTCAAAATTCATCCGAAAAATAGAGAAATATTTAACAAACTTCAGTTGAACACGAAATTTTATGAAATTTATCTCTTGAAAATTCATTTCATATGAAAATATTCAAATAACATTTGAAATTTCAACGCAAATGATTGGTCTGATAATTCGGACAATCATTTGCGTTGAAATTTCAAATCTTATTAGAATAATTTCATATCAAATAAATTTTTAAAACATATATTTCGTGGATTTCGCGCTAACTGAAGTTTGTTAAATAATTCAATATTTTTCCGGTGAATTTTAAATTATGATTCTTCGCATACATTTGAAGCGGATCATTCAGTGATTGAATGAAATTTCAGGCGATTCATAAAAATTGAAGACCCTGTTGCGTTGAATTTTTGAATGATAGAAAATTAAAATTCATATGTTATTCAATGTCTTATTCGTATTTAAAAATACAGGTACACTGTTAGAAAATTATTATTTAAAATTCAACGGAAAAATATTGAAATCTTTAATAAACTTAAATTAACTTAAAATTCTATGAAATTTATTTCTTGAAAATTCATTTGATATGAAAATATTCATGCTGGAAATTTCATAACAAATTCCAGGAAATTGTCATTTTTTGTGTTCATTTGAAGTGAATTATTTCGGTGACTGAGTGAAATTTCAAGCAATTCATGAAAATTCAAAGCTCTGTTGCGTTGAATTTTCGAACATTAAAAAAATTCAAATTCACATATTGTTCAATTTTCATAGTCGTATTTGAAAATTCAGGTAGCTCGTTGAAATTTCAATGCTTATTGAACCTCAAAAATCATATCGTTCTTGAATTTTCCATGAAAAATGAAATTTCAACAATAATAAATTCATATCGAATTTCCATTTTTTTTAAAAGTATAGCTTGTGAAATTCCAATGCTTATTGAATTCTAAAAATCATCTTCTTGCATTTTCCATGAAAAATGAAATTACAAGGATAATTCTGTCTTACCTGGAATTAAAATTGCGGTGTTAAGATTTAATCTACAATTTGTATCTTAACAGTGTAACTTCGCTCATGACAAATATTCACTTCACTTACTCTCTTCTCCATTCTACATCTCGATAATTCGCTCGATAACAAAATCATAATGATTTCCATAAAGTGCATATTTATCAGATCCTTATAATGTTAGTGCCCAGCACAACATTTCGCCGACAAATTACCTATCCCTAAAATAGTTCCCACTCGTTGCCTTATTATTGAGGGCCTTTTCTACTTTAGCATTATAGCTCGAGCTCCACTTTCTCCCCACCACTTATTTCCCCCAAAAATATCGAGAAAATCGTAAAACCACAAAATTTATTTACCACGACAGAATTAATCTATACAGACGATCAGAGGCCACACCTACAAAAACGACGCTCCCAAATCCCATACAATTCAAGCAGCCACCACCGTACCCGATGTTTATCGTAACTCCAAGAAATTCACTGTTAATCGTGTCTCCGTGACTCGCTCCACTGATTTTGCAATATCTCCCCATTCCTCCTCGCTCCTCTTTGTTTTGCCTAATTAAACAAACACATAGTAATCGATTTTTCTCCACTTCTCCCGAATTTAAATAATAGCACAGAAAAAATTTGAAATTCAAATATTTGAAAAATTGAAATATGATGTCATGAGGTGAGTGAGAATAAACGAGGAAGATCGATAGGGCGTTGCACCCCCAGTGTTGGGTTCACACCCTCAAATCAATTTGTTTTATCGGCCATAAGAGGCCACGAGTCTTCCACTCTTGTTGCATATGGTAGGATGGTTAAATACAAGTACATAATACCGTGTCACGATTTTCACGAACTTTTTTTCTTCTTTGTTGACGAACCGAGTGTATGGATTATATTCATATTAAAGTGGCCCCTTCAACCTCCACCTGTATATCGACACAGTGGTTACTTTCACTGAAACCAAAGAGGCTATGTGTGTAAGAGTAATGTAATGGTTGCTTTTATAAAAATTCAAGGCGCCACGTAACCAGCCCTGGCGCCTGCACTGCCTTCTCTATATGGTCAGACGGCTACGATCAACATCGATCATTCTTTTATTCTTTTTTTATTTATTTATTCTTCGAACTATCTCATGCAGTCAAGACCTTTTATATCGGTGTACTACGACAAATCATTTATCATATTATTATCATAATTTATTTTATCCTGGTGATTTTTTTTTACTGGGAAACATTAATTTTTTGGTGAAGCATTATATAAGCCTTGGTTGATATTGACTTGTTTAATGAATTTTTCTCAGTTTTTTAATCCTAGACTGGTCACCTAGCGCGACTTAACGACTTCAGTCATGTTGTGGAAGATGCATCGGGATTCTGTGCATGCTCCGACGTTGCCACGTGGTTTTTATTCACGCGTATTTGACAATCGGTAGAGGTTACAGTGGAGGAAAACATTGGCAACACTGTAGAGAGAAAAATAGCCGTGTGGGGATGGCCAATGTACGAATCATGGCTAACATTGGTCCAATGTCTGGCCAACATTGGCCCAAGGTTGGGCCATTATTCGCCCAATATCGCCGGCATAATCCCGAATGTTGGCACAAATAATGAGCCAATAATGAGTATTCTTCCTTTTCTTCCTCGGGTACACTGAGAGACAAACGAATTTTTGTCAAGAATATTTTTATTTAGCATTGACGAAAACATTCTTAAATTGAAATTGATTCGACTCAGATATCATACATTTCTCTAATAGTAAAATCAAATTTCCATGCAAATTTCAATTCAAACAAGAAATTTTGAATTCACTATAGATAAAAAATATTAGATCTGAGGTGAAAATTTCTATGTAAAAATGTTCTTGACAAAAATTAATTTTTCTCGCAGTGTAGTAAAGACTAATTATTTTTTTTACAACAGAATGTATTGGTTCAATTCAATTGTTTAAAAATATCATAATTTCTAAAGATTCTAAAGAAGCAAGTTGACTTTTTTTAGCATTAATTTTCACGGAATACCAAATTTTTCCAGGATCTGAATTTATTTGATAACAATTCGCGACTCCATTAAACTTCCTTCGCTCCGAGCAGAAAATTATTGTAAAAGCATTCATGAAATTGTTTAAATTAAAAGCAAAATGAAATGAATCAGATTATCTGAATAAACATTTTTTATTGGTTTAAATATTCTGGTACACACCGCAAATCTTGAACGTTAACCACTGTACACCTGTGCAAGCGGATGCTGTGGTTTTGGCGAAATGAAAATTTGTTTATGCTGTGGTTCAAGAACACGTTAGAATTTGTTCTTCGATATTCAAATTAAATAAATTTCCCCTATATCTATCGATATCTCTGTAATTACCAGGGGTGTGGTATAATGGGACCTGTTTCCTTCGATAGCCGAGGAAATTTCCGATTTCAAACACTGCTCGAGTATACATTTACCTCCATTAGTTCCTTGAGAGATCCATTAAAATGAAATTATCTGACGAAAAAAAATCATCCTTAAATATCTCATAAACGTGTGGGGTAAAAGCGAACTTTTTTCACGTCAATCGTAAATCGTTATGGCTTTCCATTGATTCTACTTTTACTTGAGTCACCAGCCAGTACATAGACAGAAAAATTAGGGAAAAATTACTCTGCTTGGGGCAATAGTGAGACAAAATGCGCGCTGCAGGATAATTACTTTGAGTGTTGTATCGATAATTATTCTGTTAGCGTAATAGAATTTCCGATGCATATATCGTTTATTTGACACACGTCACTTTCGGTAATTATCGGTTGTGATCAAGAAAATCGCTTTTCAGAGTATATTTCATCGCCAATTTCAGTGCAATATAATGTGAATATCGAGGAAATATGGGGCCAATATTGGGCCGACATTGGCCCGACATTCCAAGCCGATATTGCCACAATGTCATACGGCAATATTCCAGCGTGGTATCGCGCAGAATTCCATTCAAACAAGACTCCATTGTTCAATGTTTAATTTAATAACTTCCGTTAATAATTCATCATTTCGAAAAATGATCCCTTTCTCTCGTCAATAATCATAAACACGACAATGAGGAGAGTCATCGACCGGGATGAAAAGTGGGCACAGCCTACTCACTTCCTGCATGAAGAACCTGAATGTCAAAATAAACAAAAGCCAAATCAATTTATAATTATTAATTATTAAAAAATTACAATTCAATTGAAAAAATTTAACTCTCCATTAATATGCGAATTATTTCAAACAAAAGTTTGTTTTTCGGAAACTGTGTATCAACAATGCGCTTCCTTTCTCTCTTTCTCTCTGCCACAGTATCGCATATACACACGCTTCACTGAAACGCTATCTCAGCGATAAT